>PVJH01034800.1:7370-20355 GCA_004026705.1 Nesogale talazaci
CATTTCTAAACATTTACTTTCTATTTGAACACTGGGTATCCGTTCTTTACTTTCCCCCTTTGTAAAGTATAAATTAGTATTGCTTTCATTTCTTTCACCGACTGCTGTCTCCCTTTCTCCTTGGTTTCTTTTGTTCATCTCCCAAGGGGGTCATGCTGGGGGGTGGATTTCTGTTTAGGTTGAGACAAAATTCACACAGAACGTTGTCATCTTCAGTCATCATCAGCAAGCAGTTACGTCTTCTGCATATTGCAGACAGCTCACGAGTGTCCGTCGCATCCTGATTCCCTTTCTGCTTCATATTGTTCAGTTTCTCAAGGCATCTGTGCCGCATCAAGATTGAATAAGTCACATGAAAGGATACATACACCCCTGTCTGATTTTAAACCATGCTCTTCTGTCCTTGTTCTGTTCCAACAACCGCCCCTGGGTCTCTGTACGGGTTCCTCATGAGCACAATGGCATGTTCTGGAATTCCCCTTCTTGCCATGCTATTCACAATGTATCACGACCCACACAGTAGGATGCCTTTGCACAGTCAATAAAACAGGGATCGCGTCATTCTGGTATTCTCCGCTTACTGCCAAGATTGGCCTGATATCAGCCATGTTAGTTCTCATGATGGAGCTGTCCTAGATTTCTGGGGGCACCCTGAGGATATAGGGTTCAAATGGTGTCTGAAGCACCCTTAGCAACTTCTTACTTGCATACGATACGAATGAGAGCATTTGATAATTTCAGCACTCTGCATTGGATCAGCTTTCTTTGGAAAGGGATCGATCGCTTCCAGTTGGTTGACCAGTTGGTTCCCAATGTGGTGGCTTACAGGAGGGAGGGTTCCCAGCACTGCATCTGTTTGTGGAAATGTCTTCACTGGTCTTCAGTCAATTCCTGGAGCCTTTCCATCAGTGCCTCCAGTGCCGCTCGGACTGCTTCCTTGAATACTGTATGTCCTTGCTCATGGGCTGTCTTATGTGTGTGTTGAATGGAGCATCAACCATTCTTTGGGTTGCACACGGGGGCCCTCTATATGCCTGAGTCTTTCTGGAGCTCAGCAGAAGGTACAAATGGAAATGAGCATACATCCAAGGGTAGCCTGGTCGTAGATTGGGCTCACAGAAATTGTTCTGTGGTTCAAATACACTCCAGGGATGCTTTGATAAAAACATCATAGGTCTCTGCGGGAAACACTGCACAAGATGGTCATCGTGATGTCAGCCCGATAGCAATATGTCCTGGTGCAGTCCACACACCCTTACCACCTCTAGAGGAGCTAGCATCTGTGTGAGGAAGTCAAGATGGATAATCACAGTCACGGGACCCCACTAGACCTCCCTCTTGTCCCCAGACCGGGGGCAAAGAAGAGACAGGCTCAGTCTAACCATACCAGACATGTTTGCGTGGACCCGGCAGGGGCTAATGCTCTCAACTGTCCAGTAGGAAAATCCTCAGGGTCTTGCCATGGCGGGAGGGAGCAGAGATGGTCGAGAGTATAGAAGAAGTTTCTGGTTCCCCAGTGGCAGGCCAATCCTCTGCCTCTGGAGGCAGTCCTGGAGCAGAGCTCGCTGGAAAAAGGGAAGGGAGGAATGAAGGCGAAGGAGGGGGCGATGCAAGATAAGACCTTCCAATTCCAATCTCCTGGTTTCCTCCATTTCCTCTGACCCAGGCTGTGTGTAAACGCTATGCAAATGTGTTTACTTTGACATTCGATTCCAATCGGAGTCACTCAGCTGTCAGGAGGTACATCAACATGTCAGTCTGGCTGAACAAACAAGCGTCCTGAGTGGAAATATTTCAGATAAACAGACATGATGTTATGACATATCAAAACTCCCCGGACATGCAAGGGGGTGAGGGCGGGGGAGAAGCGGCGGGGGCAGGGGAAAGCCACAGAAAGTGGATATATTTACGCTGGCATATACACTGTGTGGTCAGCTGAAAGCAAAATAGGTTTTTTATTACTTGTGTTGTGGGGCGAGAGAGGGAGGGGGCGGGGGCACCCTCCTCTGTGGCCTTAATGCATGCTGTCAGCTGAAGGGAAGCCTGCTTGGCAGGGCACCCCGAGCGGTTCTTTCTGGCTGCCCTGGCAGGGCAGCAGGAGGAAATCAGGCAGGAAAAGCAAGGCAGGCCCCACCTGGATTAACTTAATTAGCGCCGGGGAGAGCAGTTGTTCTGCAGAGCCTCCCCGGCCTACTTGCTCAGCGGAGAAGGCACAAGTGTGTGTGTGTGTGTGTGTGTGTTGGGGTGGGGGAGTTGCACAGGCAGGAAGCTACCCTCCACACCCGGTGTCCACGTTTACATTTAATTTTGAAATACGTAAGTAAAGCTGTTGTCCTCCAGGGCAGCGAGCAAAAGCGTAAACAAATATTTGGGAAAGTTTCATCCCTCCCTTCTCCAAGCGTCCCATCTGGACCCTGCTGCCCCAAACGTGTGCACATGCCCACACATGCCACACACACACTCCCACCAACAGACAGCACAGACACACGGCTGCACACTCCCTCAAGCACGCACAACGTCGCAGGCCTGCTCAGACACACACCATCACTCTCACCACTTCTCCCAAACACGCACACCCCACATACACACATTCTCCCCAGTGCACAGGCACTAACACACACCTTCCAACATGTGCAGTCTCTTATGTGTATTCACATACACTCCCCCAAACACGGAGTGTCTCTCTCTCTCTGTCACATACATACTTAAAAATCCTTTTATTACGGGTTCATACACCTCTTACCCCCACCATCTATCCATCCATCCATCCATCCATCCATTGTATGTCAAGCACATTTGTACATTTGTTTCCCTCATCATTCTCAAAAAATTTGCTTCCTACTTAAGCCCTTGGCAGAGAAACTCACATTGCCAAACTCACACATACAAACTTATACAAACTACTCACTTATACAAACTACCCCCATCACACACACTCACTCTTACAACCCACACATACACACACATAACCTGGAGGTGTAAGCACGTGACTGTGATCGGGAAGGTTGGTGGTTCCAGTCTGCCTATTGGCTCCTCAGAATAAATCCCAGGGCCCTGCTCCCACAGAGATGACCACACAGGGAGCCCTCTGGGGACCGGCTGCCCCTCTGCCTTGGTCCGCCCAGCAACAGCATGTCTACACGTTGGTTGTTTGTTCTCAGGCCACCGCTGGACAGGGCTTAGGTTTCAAAGAGAATCCCCATGGCCCATCAAGACAGCCAGGCTGCATGGGCCACCTTCTGTGTGCCAGCTCCCAGGGGCAAAAGCAGCCAGTTAGCACCAAGACACTTCTGCCTCAGGGTGACTTCGTGGGTGCCAGAGTCGGGCCTTCAAGGCTGTGACCTTTTGAAAGCAGACCGCCAGGCCTTGCTTCCAAGGCACCTCACCTTTGTTTGGTTTGAGCCTCTGACCTTTGGGCCCATGACGGAGCATTCCTCCACCAAGCCTGCGACTAGGAGCTCCCAGGACAGACGCACACAGGATGGCAACCTCCCACCAGAAGCCTGCAGACTAGGCCTTCTTCACCCCACGTTGGAGAGGAGGAAGCTGAGATGGGGAGAGGGGAAGGTGTCCCTCTTCTGGATGGCCAAGGAGAGATGGGGTCCCTGTGCTGGCCTGCCCTGTTCCCACGTCTCTGCTCTTCTTGCCTTCTTCTTTGGTGATAAATGGTTTTGCTGGTGTCACTTCCCTCTCTTGCCTTGAGGTGGGCAGCGGTCCTCCTTGCTGCCCCTGTGGGTCCCTGGTCCTTCCTGCGACCCCCATGCTCCACTGAATCTGAGCTGGGGGTGGGGGTGGGCGCAGAGGTAAGCTTTCAGAGTCATGCGGTGCTGTGCTCACCCATCTCCTCCCCCCTCCCCTCCACCCCCACGAAAATAAATTCACCCAGAAGAGAAGCACGTGGTTGTCCCGACGTGGACTGGACAGCTGTCTCGGTGGCGTGCTTGGAAGGATGCTGGCAAGGGCCCCTCGGCCCTCCACCACCTGTTCCCCAGCCTCAAATTCTGTCCTTGGTGAGGTTTGCCCCACGCTCCAGAGGGAGGCATCGGCCAGGCACAGAGATTGATGTGTAGCCCTTCCCCTGCCCCCAGGAGGGACACCCCTTCCCCAAAGCCCCTGCCCCACGCAGCACCTGGCAGAGGGTTTGTCCCGGGAGGGTGGCCTCTCAGACCAGGTGTCCTGCCCTAGGTCCTGGGAAGTGCACAGACTTGCCATCAGCTGCTAACCCAAGGGTGCCCTCTGGGATGCGCCAGCAGGAGCAGCGGAAGAAGGCAGTCAAGAATTCCCTCTGGAGAAGTCCCCTTCATTCCTTCTTGGGAATTTACTGAGCCCCTACATAGGGCATCTTTGGGGGAGTGCAGTCAATACTTGCGTGGGGTTCCCCTGAATCAGAAGCAGTGTGGTGGCAATGGTGTTTTTTTTTTTTTCCAGTGGTTCCGGAGTCGTGGGGTGGGAGGAAGAAGACACGGGGAGAACAGGGAGAAAGACAGAGAATGGGGACATAGCTGGATGTATGATAGACCCCCCACGGTGCTGATGAACAGTCTTGGGGAGGGCTAGGGGTTCCTCAAATCCCACCCCCCCCCAATGCTTCTCAGCAAGAGGACACCCATCCACCTGTCTCCTGGCCCGTTCCTGACTGTGCTTCAGGCTGGAACCTTAAATAGCCCGGCGTTGAGCAGGGCAGCCCAGAACCCGTCACAGGGTCCCGGAATGTCATTGCTGCCACTGGGCAAGCCCTGGGATCCTGTTTGTCACGTTCTCTCTGAGCCCCCTTCCCCAGGACCACGGCCCCTGTAAGGTCTCTCTCTCTCTCTCTCTCTCTCACTGTTTTCTCTGAGTCAGAGATTCTCCACCTTCCTTATGCCGCCACCTTTTCATGCAGTCTCTCATGTGGTGGTGATCCCCCACCATGACCTTATTGTGGTTACTACTTCATCTCTGTCATTTTGCTACCATGATGAATCGTCATGTACCTATCTGATCTGCAGGATATGTTCTCATGGCTACCAATGGAACATCATTAAGCATAATTAAAGCATACTGATTAATCACAAAGCAACATGCCATTATATATTGTGAAGCACTGGTGTGTTTTCCGATGGTCTTAGGCGACCCCTGTGAAAGAGTCGTTCAACCCCCAAAGGGGTGGTGACCCACAAGGTGAGAACCGCTGCTCTAAGAGGGCTCCCTTCGCAAAGCACGCAGTGGATTGAAGTCCGAGTGGCCAGCCTGGGTTCCCCACGCTCCCAGCAGCGGCAGACGAGAAATCCACCCTTCCAGATGGACTCCGCTTGGCAGCAGTGGGTTTCATTTCCATCTGTTTGCTTTCTAGGGTGATGCAGCCGTGTTGTTTGTGCTTCTTGGCTTTTGTACTGGGTTTCTATGTTCTAGAGGGGGACACGAGCGTTAGTCAAAGAAACATCTACAGGCGCCCTTGGGTGTCTGTTGCTTGAGGTGGCCCCTGCTGGGAGGGGAGGTGGGCTGGTTCTGACTCAGAGGCCCCATGTCCCTGGAGGCATCACCTGGTCCCATGTTGTCCTCCCAGTGGTAGCTGGGAGTGAGCCCACCAGGGCAGCCACTCATGTGTTCATCCGTCCATCCATTTGTCCATCTGCCCATCTCCCAGAGGTCCTTCCTCTTCTTCACCAAAGGTTCTACTTAACCAAGCCTGGCGTCTGTCTACAAGGTCAGGGGCTAGGGGTGAAGTCCCTGGGTGATGCTAATGGATGAACATGCTGAATGAAAGACTGGCGGTGAGAGCCTCCCCACATCTCTCGCCGCACCCCCTAGTACCTCAGAAGAAAGGCCTGGAGGTCTGCTTCTGAAGAAGCAGCTATTAGAACCCTTGGGGGTCACAGTTCCCACTCTATGCAAGGTGCCTGGAGGGGAGCTGACTATTGCAACTGGTTTTACATTAAAAAGAGAGAACATGCTGGGAAAGAGGAGCTTATATCAAGCGCTCAAGTAGAAAATATTTGGAAATGAAGATGGCAAGATGTAAGTGATACCACACACACACACACACACAAAGAAAAGATGTGTACAAATATGCTTGATACAAATGATGTATGGAATGTTATAAGAGCTGAAAGAACCCCAATAAAATCATTGAAAAAAAAAAAGAGAGAATATGCATTGAGATGCTGTTTAAAAAAAATAGTATGACCTGCTTATCCAAACTTGCAACTGATGGGGAAATGGAGGTTCAGAGAGAAAGAGCACTAGCAGAGGGACACTGCCAGCTGGGAGTAGGGTGAGGGCCCGGGAGCATCAGGGTTAGAGGAGTGGAAGATGCTCAGTCAGGACAGTGACTTTCAATCGGACTTGAACGCAGAAGTGGCTTCCATCCTCGGTCCTCTCCCCGAGAAGGTGCCTGCCCATGTGTGAAAGGAAGGGAGGCCCCTGCGGGGTGTGGACTCTCACCAGGCTTGGAGGGCTGCCCTCACCCAGAGGCTCTGAGGAGGAAAGGCCTGGCGATTTGCTCCCAAAGACTTTGCTGCTGAAAAGTCCATGGGGCACAGCCCCCCTCTGATGCCCTGTGCTGGAGGTAGAGAGAGGAGGTGCACCTTCCTGACACAATTGCTGAAGACAAAGCGGGTGCATGAGCAAATGTAGTGAAGAAAGCGGATGGGGCGCGGCTATAAAAAGAGACAACATCTGGGGTCTTAAAGGCCTGACGCTCAACAAGGGGCCATCTAGTGGGGAAGCAAATAAATCCACATGGCAGAAGCACACCAGCCTGCGTGATCACAAGGTGCCGACAGTATAGGCATCGAAAGATCCAAGACAATTACATCAACGTGAAAAAGGGAGGATGGAGTAGAGATACAAAGCCCATTCCCCCCAAAGAAGGATTACCAGGAAGGGACAATTCAACCAGGGTGCAGTACAGCACTGGCAAAATACACATCATTCCTCTAGTTCCTGAATGCTTCCTCCTCCCGCTACCATAACCCAGTTCTGCCTCACAAATCCAGCTAGCCCAGAGTACACACATTGGTACAGATATGAGCTCTCCACATGGAATTCAGAACAGTAGTGGGAGTAGTGCTAACATGTGGGCTGGGGGATGATGAGGGGAAGGTGAAAGGGGGAACACATCACAAGGTTGGGTACATAGCCCATCCCCAAGTAGGGTGAGTAACAGCAATGTGGGTGAAGGGAGAAAACAGACAGTGTAAGACATGATAACATATAATTGATCAGGAACTGAACACAATGATTGACATAGAACCCCCTTCCAGGGAGATGGACAACAGAAAAGTGGGTGAAGGGAGACAGTGGCTGGTATAAGAATGAAAAAAAAAAAGATAAATTATCAAGGGTTCAGAAAGGAGGGAGGGTGGGGGAGGGGGAAAATGGACTCAAGTCAAAGAAAATATTTTGAAAATGATGATTGCAATGTATGTACAGATGTGTTTGACACAATGGATGGATTGTGATAAGAGCTGTAAGAGCCCCCAATAAAATGATATATATATATATATATATATATATATGTAATTGACCAATGATTCATGAGGGTGGGACAGTGGGGGAGGGAGGGGGAAAAGAGTAGCTGATATGAGGCCCTCAAGTAGAAAGAAAATGTTTTGGAAATGTTGCTGGCAACAAATGTACAAGTGTACTTAATACAGTTAAATGATGGATTGCCTTAAGATTCGCAAGAGCCCCCCAATAAAATGATAAATAACAAAGAGGAGTTGATGCTTTGCTTTCTTGACTTGGGGCCAAGGGATGGGGGGCCCGGGGTAGAATAGCCATCCTTGGAAATCTTGTGCATGCCGGTATTTAAAGGGGTGGCCCTGGTATGTCCTCAGCTTCTTATGGAACATTAAGCATTGCAGAAAATGATGGCCCCCATCCCTGGTGCCCCCACATCCAAGGGTTCTTCCGGCTTGAAGTGCCTCTGGTTCTTGACCCCCAGCTTCATGGCTCTGCTCTATGGAGCTCCCCTCCTATGTCTTAATTGTCCACTCCACACAGGAGCTTGGCCAGGGTGGGCAGGGGAGGGGAGCGGGGGAGGTGGAATGTGCAACCAGCCTGCGTGGGGACAAGTGGGCCTGCCGGGGAGCTGGGGTCCTTGCTCTGACTCTTGCTGGTCACTGTCCAGTCTGGCTTTGCTCACCGGTGACCCCCTGCACTCTGTGATCTGACTGGGGTCCCCAGTTTTCCCTGACTGAAAAACCTTTTCTAGAGCTGACCTTTGAAGGCAGCCGGGGGTCAGGCAGGCCCGGAGGGTGGAGAAGGGTGTTTCTGGACCAGGACTTGGGTTTCTCAGCACTTCTGACCCAGCTGCTAGTTCAAGGAACTAGCCGCCCTGTCTCATCACTGGCAGATGTACCCCATTAGACTGAGGACCGCTCACAGTGGTGGCCTGGCTCCATGGCACGTCCAAGCCTCACGGGGGTAGAGTGTGGGGGTGGCAGGAAAGCAGCCCCCCCACCCCCCAGGCTTGGCCACACCCCTCAGTGGCAGATGTCCCGCAAGCTTTCCAGCGAGGCTGGCCAAAGCTGGCCTCCCCCTGCAGCACGCACCCAGGCACTAGGCCATGCCAGCTCCTCCCTGGGCCCTTCCAGGGTAGCTGACAAAGTCAGGGTGACGGGGTTTCTCCTTCTGCCTGCCTTCTCAGGGTGCAGAGTTCCTGGACACCTTTTGAGGAAAGACAAGGAATCTGGTTTCCTGGGGGGGTTGAGGGAATCTCGGCTCGGTGGCGCTTTGCTGAGTCCCCAGTCTAGTGACTGGGCAGGTGGTTAACTGTTCTTGATAAGTCTCCTTGGGGTGGGGTGTGGGAGTCCTAAAGGATCCAGGTGGGCTGAGAAACCAGTGCCAATTAAGCCCCTCTCAGGCCAGGCCTGGCTCTGAAAACTTGGGAAATAGGCCTGGCCCTTGGGGACCAAGCAGTCTAACAGTTCACGTGGCATATTGATTTGTTATTGACTTATCTGTGGTTTTTTTTTTTTAAAACAACAGAGACATTATTTTAAATTTAAGACAGAGAGATCCGCTCAGAATGGTACGGTGACTTTTGCTTTTTAAATTTCCCAAAGGGGTTCTCTTGATAGATGCCACCACAGGACGCAGGAGGCACACAGGGATTTATTAGGAAGACATTCTCTTTCTTTTTTTTCGGTGGGGGGGGGGGCATCACTGCCCTGGTGGGAGTAGAAAGCCCAGCTTTGCTCCTGGAGAGGTGCTACTCGGAAGACGTTCTCAGAACATGTTAAAAACTGCTTTCGCGAGAGAAAGGCCAGGAGAGTTGAGCCGAGGGAATGTTGACTGCGCCCACCTGCTCATTCCTGGAGACAGCCGGGGCTCTTAGAGGATTTCCTTGTGGCACCTCACCCCACCCACTCTGTAGCCCTCACCTTGCCCCTTCTGATTTCTCGGTGCGACCCAGGTTCAAAGAACATTCTGGAGCAACATGACGCCGGTCCCTTCAGGGTGTCCAAGTGGCTATTTTGATGTGCTGGGCAGTTGTGATCGCTGGAAGGGCAAGAGAGATTCGACACAGCCCCTTCCCGCAGTATAGAGACAGCAGATGGAGGATCACGGTGAGAAAGCATAGCTTTGGCTTTTGCTATTTGGGTCTAATAATGGGGTAGATGGGTTCCTAGCCATCTATCTTTTAAAATGTACCCATCCATGAGGCAACTGAATGCTTGGGTCGCGGGCCACCTTCCTCCTCAAAGGGACAGCTTCTTAGCACTTTAAAGAGACCTCGTGAGTTCGGTTCTGTCTCCTGACTGCTGCTTCCGTGGGTGCTGGCAATGGGTCGATGTGAAACAAAATTCTGGACCACTTTAATCCGGGGACTACTTGTCACGATGCTGTTAATTGGTCCGGCTGGGAGGGTTTGTGATTTCTTTACGTGGGGGCGCTGTCCACACAAGGGCTATGACCGAGGGTCTTCATGGAAAACTCCTTCAAGTCTTCTTTCTAGTGAGCTGGATGCCATCCTCTGAATATCACAGTTTGCTAACAAGCCTTCCCCCCATTCTGATTGCTCCAGGGCTCCTCAAACTTTTTATTTTTAATTTTTTTGTGGGCATCACTGGCCCCTGGTGGGAGTTGGAGGCCCAGCCTTGCTCCTGGAGAGCTGCTGCTGGATTTGAACCGCCAACCGCCTGGGCCGCAGTCCCGCACACAACCACTATGCCACCAGGGCTCAGTCTTTCTCAAACTTTTCAAACAGGGGGCCAGTTCACTGTCCCTCAGACCGTTGGAGGTCCGGACTATAGTTTTTTGTTTTTTTTTTAAACCTATGAACAAATTCCCTGCAGGCCCGAGATGAATGTCTTGCTAAGAAAGACAGCAGCAGCAGCAGAGCCAAAAACACCCGGTGGGCTGGATAAATGTCCTCGTTGGGCCGCATGTGGCCCGCGGACCCTAGTTTGAGGACCCCTGCAGTAGAGAGTGACTACACACCTCCCCCAAGGGAATGCTCCCTCATTAGCATCACACAGACCATGGAATGGGAGCCCCAGGTATGGGTCAGTCCCTTGGGTGGCACAGGGGTTGGAGCACCCAGCTTGAACCGCCATGCTGCTTCGTGGCAGAATGGTGTAGTGGCCTGCTTCTGTAGCAAGGGATTCTCTGTAGGACTGGCTGTGTTGGGGGGCAGTTCTACTCCATCCCATAATGTCGCTGTGGGTTTGAGAAGACTGCCCCAGCGCCATCCCAGTGATCTTCAGTGTGGGTCAGAATTGGTACCAGGACAGGGAGTTTGGTTTGATGTTCCAACTTACCGTAACCCTGTCCCACCCACACAAAGGAACGCGCTCGGTCCTGCGCTGTCACATGCATGCTTACAATCCACCCTGGGCTCTGTGCCATGCTTCTTGCTTCCCCTGGTCAAAGGAACTTTCCCCTTCCCTAGATTTTGGAGATTAATTGATTGAAAAAGGGCATGGTGATGGGGTGGGGGGAACATCTTATGTCTGGGATGTTTCCAGGGGCACGGGGATCTCACAGCGTTGGGTTCAAGTTCTGACTGCAGGGTGGAGTCTTACAACCGACCGTCAAGGGAACATGAGAGGAGCACTTCTTCTAGATTGTGAACTCTGTGTGGAGAGTGGTGGAAGCAGACAGTGACGCTGAGACTAGGAGAGAGAGCTCTGGGTTTCCTGGCCCACAGAATGGACCTTCGGGCAGGAGAGTGACTTACTGAGTTTTGTTTGTTTTTAATCATCTTACTGGGGGCTCATACAACTCTTAGCACAATCCACCCACACAGCTATTATATGCAAAGCACATTTGTACCTTTGATGCCGTCATCACTCGCAAAGCATTTTCTTTCCCCTTAAGCCCCTGGTATTGGCTCCTCCTTTTTTCCACCCCATCCCTGCTCCCCCTTCCCTCCTGGACCCTTGATAATTGATAAACTATTGTAATTTTGTCTTATCGAACACGGTCTGATGTCTCCCTTTCCCCACATCCCCTTACTGAATTTTGGAACACTTGTCTGAGCAGAGCAGAGGCCCAGGGACTGAGCAGCTGAAAGGCCAAGGACCAGAGGGAGAGGGATGCCTGCCAGATGGCTGAGAAGAAACTAGGTACCAAAGCACTGTATCCCGAACATTCCTGATCCTGAATTGTCAGCTCTCAACTTTCCTGCGAAGCCTCCTCATCGTGAAAAGAACAGTCCTGAGCCAACATTGACGGCTGTGCTGTCACCTTTTGCCTCTCTGAGTCTCAAGGACCAAGCTCTTGGATTCCGGTTGGTGATTGAATGAGGCAACTCAGATAACGCGGCTGACTCCTTGAAGGGCATGTCGCACCATCTTCATACACAGATGCTAGTCTCCTGTGAAAATTGACCACAAGTCCCATTATGCTCCGCTCTGATTTGTCCAATGTGCCGTCCGTGCGGATGGGTGGTGGTGTACTGCCCTGTGTGTGGATGACACAATTGGCTGGGAGTCAGGGCGGAGAAACACTGGCGAGTCTAGGACACTTCCAGAAACCCAGGCCTTCACCCAGGTTACCTTTGTCCCTATTATTCTAGACAGAGAGGTTCTAGGCTCCTTTTGACTCCCCTTCTAGCCCACTGCAGGGCCCAAGCCATGCTTTGGGCTCTTGGGAGTGACCCATCTGGGGCTGTGGTCAGTGCCAGCCTATCTGCTGGGGCTGCCAGTTTCAATGTGCACGGTAGTTCAGGGATTGAGGTCAGGAAGCAGATGGCAATCGGTTTCCGTTGAGCTCTGCCAGGCTGCACTGAAACCGGTGACCCAGAGGTTAATGCGTGCATGTTGACCCTGTCCTCACTCAGCCCTGACTCTGGGACTGTGCTGTAGCTCCAGGGCTCGGGAGTGTCCTTGAGTATTTCTTGGACTCCCATAAAGCAGCAGGAAACCTCAGCCCCACAGCGCCCGGCCCCACCCTTCTTCGTAGGCGCTCAAAGAACCTGGTGTCTTCAGCTCGTTAATGTGTTACTGTCCTTGGGGGTTGTCATTAACTCTGGTTGACGGAGGCGGGAGGAGGATGGTCCTGGGGACTCAGTGCCTGCGGGTCAGGTGGAATTTAGGTGGCAGGGCCTAAGCCCCACCTGACCAGTGGGTGGAGGAACCATGTGCTGGATGGAATCGAGTCAGAAATGCTACTCTGAAAGACGCACCCAAAAAAAGAAAAAAAAAAGACGCACCCTGAGAGCTGGAAGGCCTTGTGCTCCTGGTGAGATCACAAGGCCACGGCTTTGGAACTCTGGTCCACGCGCAGGAAGCTAGCTCTGGTTTTATAATTAGAGAAACATCTTGAGAACTGGTAGAGTATCCTTCAAACCCCAGGCATTTTACCAAAGATCCAGGCCCACTTGAAGCATGCATGAAGAGGGTCTCAGAGGAGGAACGGCGGCCAAGGTGCTCCTGAGAAGCTGTGAGGGGAACCTGTCAACTCACTTTCTATGGTGGTTCCCCCTGGAGGGACTCATCCCTGGAGAGGGACATCCTTCTTGACAAAGGGGAAGCCAGAGACAGCGAGAGAGGGA
>PVJH01034801.1:0-20273 GCA_004026705.1 Nesogale talazaci
CCTTCAGATGTGTAGGTAGAGACTATGTAGCCCAAGGGTATGGCGAGAAACAATAGCTTCCCATTTTGACACTTGGTTTGAAAAAGGAAAGACAGACTTTGTTTTGTGTATTGTGGACATGTTATCAGAAGGGAATAGTCCCTGGTGATGTAGATCATGGTGAGTAAAGCAGATGGTCATATAATAAGGGGAAGGCGCTCCGCAAATTGATTGACAAAGGGGTTGCAATAGCAGGATCAAATAAAACCAACATTGGGAGGATGACACAGGATCAAGTAATATTTCCTTCTGTTGTACATACAGTGGCTACAGTCCAGACTTAATGGATGGCACATAAGAACAACAATAATACGATTTTTTACTAATCCTAGACAAGGAGATAATTGAATACTGAAAACATGCTAACATAAAGAAACATTTCAGATCACAGGAACAATTGATTCATTATTATTAACACATGTAGGAACACAGTACAAAAACCTTAAATGACAGGATCAAAATATGAATCACTTGAACTTAATGTTAGATTAGAGTGATACACAATTAGATGTAATGAAAGTGATATCATTTTGAGCCATCTTCAGAATGGCCAATTTTGTGTTTCAATGTCCTGGACCTAGGTTTAAAAACTAGAAGCTTTTGTGCTTTAGTGTAATCATTTAGAAATTTCTGGCCAGAAGAACACACAAGATGTCCTAGAAGAAGCACAGGCTCAATATTACTTGGAATGAAGGACGGTCAAGATGTAGCCTCATGCTCTTTGACCATGTTGTCAAGAGAGGCCATTCACTAGGGAAGGATAGCATGTTTTGTGAAGCAGAAGTTCAGTGCAAAAGAGGATGACCCTCAATGAGAGAGATTGCCACAGTGCAACAATGGACAAACATAACCAGGAAAAAGGAGGGTACAGGACCCGGGCACTGTTTGGTCCTGTTGTACAAAAGTTTGTTTGAGTCAGCACTGACAATCACAACAATTTAGAAATAACTCACAGCCTAGGTATTCATGAATTCCCAAATGGTCGTTGTACAAGATAATGCCAATTGTTCTTAAAATGCCAGTAGTTAAAGACATTTAATCTTTTTGAGATTTTTATCACAATCTAATAATAACTCTGACCTCATAAATGAGAAAATCAATCATCAAAGGCTTTAGGTAACCTGTGTAAGACACCTATTTCATTAATTTCAAAATTACACTCTGAATGTCATTCTCTGAGTGTCATTCTCACATGCTGACTTGCTCTTGATATTGCTCTCCCTCTTCCATCATACTGAGTCTTCAGTATCAACAGGTTAACTGTTCATACAAACATAGTAATAATAGCAAGTATTGTTATTTTAGTTGCATAATAATGATGTCTGAGCCCTCAATTACTTCAGGATAGGAGGTAATTGCAATATATGTCAAATTTCTTTGTGTGTGTGTGTATATAAGAAAGAGATTTATATAAAGATAAAATGTATATTAAGAAAGCATCTTAGCATAGTCCAGAACAAGTGCATAAGTTTGATCTTAAACATATGTCCAATATCAGTTTATAAATTCTTCAGACTCCCATAACACATGCAATGACACTGAATGCAGGAAGATCACAGGCCAGTGAGTGGAAAGCTGTGTGGATCCAGTAGTGGTATCAGCATCTCAGCACTGAGTTTTTATTTTCTTCTGTAAAAGTTTATATCTGATTATAGTTTGTCCACATAGATCTGTATCCAGACATGTCAAATTTGTTTATGTTTATTGCAAGCCTGAGCCCCTTGATTTCAAATGCCATGAAATTTATTCTATGCCACAACTGTCATGATTTTCAAAGTGTCCACATTACTGATATTTATCATTCTACCGAGTATGTTCAAAATTATTAACTCATTTTTTTAATTTTAAATCTCTGACAATGACAAACATTATATAACGACCCCAATTCCCAGAAGCATACTTAGGTTTAATGTTTTCCTACATATCAGAAGTAAAATAAGTTATGAGACTAGAGAATAGGTGTACTTTTTTAGTCCAATTTCACACCAATTAAGATTTATGTTTTGTTCTTGTCATATTTTCCACACCTAATAAGGCACATAATTAATTTTTTGATCATTTTATTGAGGGCTCTTACAACTCTTGTTATATCATACATCAATTATATATCCGACATATTCATACATATATTCCATCATTCTTTTCTAGACATTTGCTTCCCATTGAGCCCTTGGGATCAGCTCATCCTTTTTCCTCCCCCTGCCCCAACCCCAACCCTCGTGGTCCACTAATAGATTATAGATTGTTAATTATTTTCAAATCTCACTTCAACTGCCATCTCCCTTCCCCTTTGGTTTCTGTTGTTCTTATCTCTGACTAGGGGTGAGTGGTTATGTGCCATTCATTGTGAGGCATATACCTCTCCCTCCCCATTCTCCCCACTTTCTCCCTACCCTTGTGGCATCCCTATTCCCATTTCTGTTTCTGGGGTCCATGTAGTGTGAATCTTATCTCTTGACTATACCTATGTACATTTCCTTCTAATCTATCTTGGGAGGAGGCACAGAGGTAATGATAGTGTCCTGGGGTAGGGGTGGGGGTTGGGGGTGGAGGGTGATGAGTACTCCAGGTATCAGAGGTGTATTGTGTTGCTCTTTAGTGCTCTACTGTACCCTGACTGATTTCTCCTCCCCTCCCTGTTGAGGAAGGGGAAAACCCCCTTTATCCATAGATGGGCTTTGGTCTCTGCTCTGACTCCCCTTCATTCTCACCAATGCATTTTTGCATGTTTGTTTGTTTACTGTTTCTTGTGAATTTCTGATGACTTCTGCCCAGTCTTGGTGCAGCTGCACGCTTGCACTGACGGGTGTGCTTCTTCCATGTGAACTTGTCACTCCAATATTGGATGGGCCACTTGGTTAACTTCAAGTCTTCAAGACTCTAGACACTGTATCTTTTAATAGGCAGGCGCCATCTTCTGTGTTCACCTCATCTGCTTATTCACCCATTTTGCCTTCAGTAATCGTGCAGGGGGAGGGAAGGTTCAGTAGGACAAAATGACAAAGCCTTCCAGGTAGGGGTGGAGCAAGGACCAACCTACCATACCCAGATGGAAGCAAGCCAAGAAGGAAAAAGAGAAAGGGTCAGTCAGCCTGGACTCCACATGGGCACCCCAACCTCGGAGGATGCGTTCCCTCCATGGAGCTGCTGTGGAGTTGCGGGAGACAGAGAGCACTGTGGGACTACCAACAGCTCAAGACACGGCCCCTCACTGGAGCATGCAGAGTTTGACAAAAGTGAGAACACACAGTGGGGAGACAGTGTGAGAATGGAGCATAACAGATCAGTCATTGGAGTACAGCTGAGTCACAGCTCCTGAAGAGCCCCAAAAATGCACTTTGGGCAAGGAAGGGCAGCTCCTGGACCTCCCTCAGGACCAGTGGACAGGGTCTAAGTGGAACCTGGACCTAATTCTGGACCTGGACCTATGTAGGTTGCTTTTATGTTTCCTTTCTTCATTCCTTTCCTCCTTCCTTCCATTCTATCTCTCATCTTTTTCTCTTTTCTTTTCTTTCTTCAACTGTATGTTTTCTTATTTTTCAGACTAGGACATAAATGGGTTACCTAATTATATGGGTTGCATCATGGGTTGCATCTTCTCTGAGGAGAAGAAAATGGGGCCAATGACCCCCAAAGGTAGAGAGGGAGGAAGGAGATGGGCATAAGGGTGTGTGGAGATGACATCATGCAGAGGGAACAATCAGGGAAGTGGAGCGAGCATCTAGGAGAGGGTAGAGAACCTGTGACTGTTAGAGTAATACTAAGCTAGTGGAGAGGAGGCACTAAGAGGAGGAAGAGGGGGGAAGTGATGGGGGCTAGGAGGAAGCAAAAGAATGGAGCACTAGGAAGCATAGGTATAGAGAGGGAGATTAACAGAGGTGTGCATTTATGTAAATACTTTAATCCATAACAATAGTGGTATTGGCCTATGTGCACATATTTATAAGATAATACACTGAAGATGCAGATGGGTCTTGGGCCTCAGCTTATACCTTCCCTCAATTCAAGAACACTTTGTTCTAACAAAGGGGCCTTCTGTGATGCTCCTCCCCACACACAAACACATGTTCGTTGAAAGTGTAACTCGTTTTATACATTTTAGTTTTGATTTTTAAAATGGGAAACTACAAACTCTACATCAGGAGATGTAGGAATAAGGCCAGAATCTGAAATTTATAGAAGACTAATCATCTAGAGGCCACCAATAGTTCTATTCTAAAATCTGAATTTAAACCTGGCTTACCTTCTAGTCAAAGGAGAATGTTCAAATATATATATTTCACGTTATCATTCCTGCAATCTTCCTGGTAGCGTACTGGTAGCAATTTACTGGACTGGAAAATTCAAGCTACTTGATCCATTTCCTTGTACTTCGTGCTGGTTAAAATATGCCATCTTACAATTAAGAGAAGGCAAGCATGTGTGGATAGTCTTTTCCTCTGTGTGCTAAAAGTTGAGAACAAATATCAGAAGCTGAGGCTCAGGAGGCGTGGTGGTTAGAGGTGCTCAGATGCTCCACGAAGGGCAAGGTGTGACCCCGCCTACTGGGCCTCAGGAGGAAGGGGTCAGAGTGTCCCACAAAAGACCTGTGCCTTTCTACTTTGGCCTATGTGATCACTAGGAGTTGGGAGGAACTTGCGAGAAGTAGGGGTTGTGTTTGAGGTGTGTGCATAAGTGTCATAATTTTGATGTAGTTAATAGTATAGAAATATCCACTTTGTCACTGTAGATAACTTCAAAAACCCAAACTCAGTACCATCAAGTCAGTTCTGAAACCTAGAAACACTATAAGAAAGAATAGAGCTGACTCTGCATTTTTGAGATTGTAATTAAAAAAAAAATCTTTTTACTGGGTGCTCTTACAACCCTTATAAGAATCCTGGCATCTATTGTGTCAAGCAGGTTCGTATATATGCTGTTGTCATCCTTTCCAAATCGTTTCCACTTAAGCCCTTGGTGTCAGCTCCTCTTTTATTTTCCTCTCTCTTCCAACCTGCCATCCACGTAAGTCCTTGATAAATTATAAATTACTGTTATTTTCCTAACTTTCATTGCTCACTGTCCTTTTCCACCCATATTTCTGTCACCCTGGGTGGGAGTGAGGGAATTTAGACATCGATCATTGTGATTAGTTTCCTTTCTGCCCCCACCTCCCCACTAACCTCATGGTATTGCTACTCCCATTACTGCTCCTGCAGGGTTTAACTATACTGGGTTCCCTGTGTTGAGAGCTTTTATCTGTACCAGGGTACATGCTCTGATCTACCTGTGTTTGTCAGGTAGAACTGGGATCATGATAGTGTCAGGGAGGATGCATTGAAAACACTAAAGGAGACAAACCAGTCAGGGTGCAGTAAAGCAATGATGAAACACACCACTTTCCTCTGGTTCCTCTACCTCACAAATCTGGCTAGACCAGAGCATGTCCACTGCTACAGATTGGAACTGGAAACATGGGGAATCCAGGACAGATGTTTCCTTCGGGACCAGTGGTGAGAGTAGTGATACTGGGAGAGTGGAAGGAAGGAAGGGTAGAAAGGGGAGACTGATTATCAGGGTCTACATATAACCTCCTTCCTGGGGTATGGATAATGGGGAAGTGGGTAAAGGGAGACATTGGGCAGTGTAGGATATGAAAAAATAATAATAAGTTATAAATTGTCAAGAGTTCATGAGGGAGGGAGAGTGGGGAGGGGAGATGAAGAAGGGGGATAAAATTAAATATTTTTAAAAACACTAGAGAAATGTTGTATGCTTTGTTGGTGCTCTAGTATACCATTAAGACCTCATCAACAGGGCACCATCAGCTTTCTTCACTACATTTGCTTATGTATCCATTTTGTCTTCAGCAATCTCTTCTAGAGGGTATCACAGAATGCCAGGTTATTAGATCAAAATATGCTGACATTGAAGGAGGACTTGAGTGAAGGCCAAATGCCTATTTCTTTAGTACTTAATGTATACATATATATGCCTATATCCCTATCAATCTGTGAGTATATTTATGTATGTACATGCCTATATTTATGCCTATATAAATATATTTTGTCTTGTAGTTCTTTCTTCTATTTCCTTTACTTTCCTGCTCCGTATTATGTTCTACATAATATTCAACTCTCAGTAATCCCTCTTGGTTACCTGGCACTTGATCAAGACCCACTAAGCATTCTATGTCCTCCTTGCCATCACTTGACCCTGGTGCTTGTTGTCTCCTTAAGTTGTTTCCCCCACCTCCCCTGTGTCATGTCCACCACCCACCCCCACCCAACCATTGGGCCAGATGTTTTCTCCTGGGGATTGTTTATCCTGCCTAATTTATATAGACATGAAAAAGAAAGAAAAAGGCCTATAAATAGTTCTGTTGACCTTTATAAATGTTTTCTGATTGAGTCTGATGAGGTGCCAAACACTGCCCTCAAAATCTGTTTGTGGGATTCCTTGGGGATTTCATTATTTTGCTCCCCTTGTTGCTCTGTTGTGCTTCCTTTTGTTTAACTCTGATGTGTGTGTTTGGGGGTGGGGGTTTCATACAGGGCACAATTCCTGCACTGTGTCTCCAGTGCTGTCCCCTGTAGGACTATGGGTCAGTGAGAGGAGGGGACGCTGTGTCCCTTGGTGAGGCTGGCCCTATGGTCCTTTCTGTGCATTGGCTGCTCCAAGCAGGAATGTCTTTCTCAGGACATAAGCTATAGAACCACCCTTCTCCCTATGCTGTATCTTTAGTGCTCTCCTCTATAGTGCAGTCTTCTGGGGAAAGGTCCACATAGCTGTGGTTGGGGCCAGTTCTGCAGACCTCTCTCTTTGTTCACTGCACCAGATTGAGGACTGGCCCTTCTGCCTTTCCTGTGGAGATAAAACAATACTGGGTTATTGCTCCCCATGTATTGCTCCCCCCACTGCCCACATGTTCTTCCCCCTCCCCCTTTCTTTCTTTCCCCCTCCTTGTGAGTTGGCTGCCAAATGTCTCCCTGTGTTGGGTCTGATTCCTGCCAGAGTGCCTGGGCCTTACCCTGGGAATTTATGCATTTAGTGGCTTTTCCCCTATAAACTTACCTCTGTGAACTCATGTTGTACTTTTCCTTTTTTGCTTGGTTTACTTCACTTAGCATAATTTTCTCCAATTCTTCCCCGGGAGGATATGCAATATGCACACATTTTAGGGATGCATACTGCTCCATTGTGTGTATGTACCCAAATATTTAATTCATTTGTCCATTGATGGAAATTTAGGTTGTTTCCAACTCTTTGCAATTGTGAACTGCACCATGATGAACATAGGAATACAAATGTCTGACCATGGTTTGCTTCTTGTCTCTTCTGGGTATATGCCCAGTAGGAGTTTGCTGGGTCAGTGGTGGCTTGGTTTCTGTTTGTTTTAGCTATTGCCAAAATGATTTCCATAATGGCAGCCCACACTTACAGGTCCACCAGCAGTGGATAAGAGTACCTATCTCACCAGAGTTTCTCCATCACTTGCTGCTTTCTGATTTTTAGAATTGGGCTATATTGAAGGGTGCTAGTTGTTATCTCATGGTTGGTTTAATTTGTATTTCTATTATAGCTAATGATCAGGAACTTTTTCTCATATGGTTATTGGCCATTTGCATTTCTGTACTTGTAAACTCCTTGTCCTCCTCAGTGAGCAATGTTTTTCTTCTCTTTGGAAGCTAGCACAGTATTACAGATTTTAGTAATAAGGCCTTTGTCTGATGTGCTTTCCAGTCTGTGGGCTCTTATTAATCTCCTGGTGAATTCTGTTAATATACACAAGTGTTGTATCTTCAGTATGTCCCCCTTGTCAATGTGTGCTTCCTCCATGTTTGTGTCCTTCCCTGTTTATGATAGCCTGTGTATTCCCTGCACCAAAGTTCTTAGGTTTGTCCAAATTCCCTCATTAATAGTGCTAAGAGTTTGGGGTTTTACTTCAAGGTCTGCGATTCACCTTGAGTTTATTCTTGTTTGTGGAGTAAGGTAAGTGTCTTGCTTAATTTTTGTTTAGGTAAGTATCATTTTTTTTCCAGCAAAACTTATTGAAGAAGGCATCTGCTTCCGATTGTATATTTTTGGGGTCCTTACCAAAGATCAGTTGTCTGTATACTGCTTATTTCATTTCTGAGTTTTCAGTTCTTTATTCTTATTCTGAATATCTGTCATTAAACTAGTACCAAATTGTGGCTGTATAATAGGTGTAAAAGTCAGGTAAAGAAAACCCTCTAACTTTTTTCTTCTTCTTAAGGAGTTCTCTGCTAATTCTGAGCTTCTTCCTTCTCCATATGAAATTGGTGATCAGCCTTTCCAATTCTTTGAAAATAAGATGTTGGTATTTATTTCAGAATAGAGGTAAGTTTATATAGTGCCTTGGGAAGGACTGACATCTTTACTGTATTGAGTCTTCTGATCTACAAGCATGGGATATTCTTCCATTCCTGATGGTCATTCTTGGTTTCTTGTAACAGTGTTCAGTAATTTTCCTTGTACAAAATCCTGGGCTTTTTTTTTTTTTTTTTTTGGTGGGGGGAGGTGGGGTGTTGGTTAAATATATCCCAAGATATTTCAATTTGCACTCAGCTATTGTGAAGGATACTATCCTTTTGATCTCCTCTATGGTCTTCTTTGTTGTGTATAGTAGGCCAAAAGACTTCTGCTTGCTGACCATGTATCCTGCCACTCTGCCATACTCCTTTATCACTTTCAGCAATCCCCGTAGATCTTTGGGAGTTTTCCAGATATAAAATCTTATCATCTGTGAGCAACAATAGTGTTACCTCTTCTTTTCCCAGATGAGTACCTTTGATGTCTTTTCTTTGCCTTATGTTGTTAGCTAGCACCTCCAGTACACTGTTAAATAAAATTTAGTACAAGGGTCATCCTTTTCTGGTCCCCTTTTCTAGTGGGATCACTTACGTTTTTTCTCCATTGACTACCATGTTAACTGCTGGTTTTTCATATATAATATATCTTATATCATATTGAGGAATTTTTCCTTCCATTCCTATCTTATTGAGTGTTGTAAGCAGAAATAGTGTTAGGTGTTGTCAGATGTTTCTTCTGCATCTATTGATATTATCATTAGGTTCTTACAATTTTTTTTTCATATCAGTGTAGCAAATAATGAAAATGGACTTTCAGATGTTGCACTCTCTCTGCATCCCTGCAATTAATCCCTCATGATCATAGTGAATTATTAATTTCATACATTTTTGTATTCTATTGGCTAGTATTTTTGTTAAGGATTTGTGCTTCGATGTTCATTAGAGATATTGGTCTGTAGTTCTGATTCTTATGAGATTCTTACCCACTTTAGGTATCCACATTATCTTAGCTTCAAAGAAAGAGTTTAAGAGTTTGTGGTCTTTTTTCTGTTCTCTGGAAGAGTTTGTGTAGAATTGGTGCCAGTTCTTTTCTGAATGCTTGGTAGAATTCTCCTGTGAAGGCATCTGGTCTGGAGAAGTTTTTCATGGTTGGTGATAATTCCTTGATAAACTTGTCTATGTCTGCAATTGTAATTAGTCTGCTGAGGTTCATGACATCCATCTGGGATAGTCTAGGGAGGTTTGGGCTTTCAAGTGTTTTATTCTTGTCTTCCAAGTTGCTGAATCCATTGAAGAATGGACCTTCATAGTATCATGTAAGTAGTTTTTAAATTTTATTAGGGTCCATTGTAATGTCCCTTCTTTCATCCCTCATCCTGGCTATTGAAATTGGTTCCTTTCTTTATTTGGTTAGGTTTGTCAACATACTGTCAATTTTGCTAATGCTTTCAAAGAATCAACTTTTAGCTGCAGTTTTATTTATCTATTTCATTGTTTTTGTGTTTTTCCCATCGGAGATTGTAATGATTTACAGGAGCAGAGGGCCAAATTTTTCTTCAATGGAGTGCCTGGAGTATTTGAACTGTTAACCCTGTAGTGAGGAGTGCAATAAGCAACCGCTATGTCACCAGGGGTCCTTCGTAAATCAGTCAAACAAACAAACAAACAAAATTCACATTGATTCCTGCCCCTGGTAAGCCTACATGACTGAGTAGAACTGCTCCTGTATGTCTGTGAGGCTCTTTAAGGGACTAAAATGTCTCATCTTTCTTCCAAGGACCAGCTGGTAGTTTCAATCCACTGACCTTGGGGATCGCAGCCCGACTCCTAATCACTACACCATCAGGGATCTTCAGTAAATAACTAACGAGCTCGAAAACATTACAGAAAGAAGCAAACAATTCTAGTGGGCTAAAACTGATTCTAAAAGCATTTGCACAAGAGTTCATGAAACGTTTCATTTAGGGAACTTTTCAGTTGTTTCCAATATGTGCAGAGTTTGCAAGTTGTTGTATGTGTTTGAATCTATCCTCTAGGTCACTACAACCAAACAGAACTTTCTGTGTCAAAGAGAAGGATCACTTGAGAGCTATAAGTATGACAAAAGCAACTGAAGAACTGAATTTAAAACTATATTCCATTTTTGTGAATTAAAATAAAGATTCCTACACATAGTACCTATCATTCACATGGCAAAGCAGTGGAGAAATATCATGAATACCGTGTTTTACTGATTTGATTTTGGTGTCATGAGCATACATATGTTTTCTTCCTTTCTTTCTTTGCAGAAGAGATAAAATTTTAAGTTCCTGTATCTTGTTTTTATAGTAGATCAAGTTTCATGGGAGTTCATAAAACTCTTAAGACAATCCATACATACATAGTTTCAAGCACATTTGTACATTTGTTGCCCTCATCATTTTCAAAACATTTGCTTTTTACTTAAGCCCTTCATATCTGCTCCTCATTTTCTTCCTCCTTCCTCACTTCCCCTTCCCTCATGAACCCTTGATAATTTATAAATTGTCATTTTTGTCATATCTTATGCTGTTCAAGGTCTCCCTTCACCCACTTTTCTGTTTTCCATCCCCTAAGGAGGAGGTTTTGTGTAGCTCATTGTTATAGGTTCCTCCTCACCTTCCTCTTCCCTTCCTGGTATCTCTACTCTTATTATTGGTTCTGAGGAGGTTATCTGTCCTTGATTCCCTGTGTTTCCAGCTCTGATCTGTACCAGGTACACATATATTTTCATAAGACTATAAAATAACTCATAGTATACCCATCAATGAGAGAGGGGCACAGAACAGCTCTAGTTATGAGCTCAAAGATGATGGTACAGGGTAAAAGAAGTATTCAGTCTGTTCTAAATAGGCTCCATATGAGTCTGATCTGGCATGAAAGCACCTAACAACATGGCTATGTCTTTTCAAAGCAATCCATTTTATCACTTATTCTGCATTGTTCAAATTAGTCATAATTTTCATACTCCTGATGTTGAATTTTCCAATTAGATACTTATGATCTGTCTTTTTCCTGGTGTCTCCAAGATGTCCAATAACTTGTGTTTCACAGGAAAAAAGAGAGTCTAAACTCAAATACCATTTATAGAAGCACATTTATCACTTCAGAAAGAGACAAAGATAAAAGAAGGAGGAAGACTATTCATCTGGGATAGTGGGACCATCAAACAGAGGCCAAGATGGCTTCCACGGATTTACAGAAATAGGGCCAGTTACATGGGATATAGGAGAACACTGAACCAAACTGCCACAGAAGCATGATTGGTGACATACCGCCACATCACTGTTTCAGGCAAGAATACAGAAATAGGAATGGAATCATGATTGGGATATGTACTCAATTGTAGATAGGAAAGTTTACAAGATTGTTTCTGGGTCCTTTGCCCCAAGCAGTCAGGATGTTATTCATGAGCATATACACTGTTATACCCCAAATTCCATCAAGAGCACACCCTGGCAAGTCCCTAATAGCTAAACTGTTTCTTTCTTAGATGGTTAGATAGCAATAGTAATCTTTCTAAAAACCCTTTTCCCAGAGACCAAAGCTATTTACATTGATGGTTAATGGTCAGAAAAAAAAAAATCCAATGGAGGCTTAACCTATGTGGGGTTCAAAAATTAAATATATATGGAGGATTTAATATTTATATTTTTACTGTGAACTGTGTCCTCCAAAAAGCGAGTGCTCAGGATTT
This sequence comes from Nesogale talazaci, assembly GCA_004026705.1. Taxonomy (NCBI): domain Eukaryota; kingdom Metazoa; phylum Chordata; class Mammalia; order Afrosoricida; family Tenrecidae; genus Nesogale; species Nesogale talazaci. Next base: position 12,067 of record PVJH01034801.1, read on the forward strand.
TCCTATGATATGACTGAACACAGTTGTAATTTAATCTCTAATTCAGTATTAAATGTATGAAAATAATGTCATGCATTGAAATATACTACACTTATTCCAAAACTCATCTTAGTTAATAAACTGATTTTGCCTTATTTTATTTTAAAATTTTATTTTATTACCTTGTTTCATAATCCACTGCTCATAATTAACTTTAATAGCCAAAGCATGTTGCCCTCCAATCCAAGTTAAATAGTAAATACTTTGGGCTGAAATAATTATTGATTGACTAAACTGATTTGAAATCCTCTTTAGAATATAGTATCATTATATCAAAAAGTAATGGCTAGAGTATGAGGAACTGTGTAAAGACTGTAAATGTAGAAATGCAGCAATGATCCGCCATACACATTTTATCCTACTAAGTTGTCTAAATGTTATGATTGTAGTTTAGTAGAATATTTTGTTTCCAAGATCAATTTAGCACATTCTCCATCGTGTAACACTAGCATCACATCTCTCCTGTAACATAGATGAGCCTCTGTGGTGTCAACACAGTGCATTTCATATGGCTAGTAAAGATAGTTAACTGATTGCAGAGGAAGTAGAGGAGCATGGTAGAGTGATGGTACCTCCCATAAAACAAAATAAAAAACAAACTCACTGCCATGGACTCCATGCTGGCTCCTCATGACCCCATAGAGCAGGGTAGACTTGCCCCTGTGAGTTTCTGAGGCTCTAATTCTTCATGGAGGTAGAAATCACTGTGCTGCTCCTGAAGGGATACTGGTGATTTCTAGATGCTGACTTTGACCTGTGTCAGCCTCACACCATTTTTCTGTCTCAGCATATTGGGGCTGCCATTCTGCCACCCATCAGCTTGAAGATCTTCTCTGGCTAACCCGCTATTTATCAGGTATGATATTCTTCTCCAGAGACTGATTTCTCCAGATAGAGTGTCCTAACCACCCAAGTGCACAGAAACATCTAATATCACCTTTATGCAAGACATAAATACAACATACCAACATGAAGCAGGGAACCAATAGAGAGAGGTCTTTGGGGCCAGACCCAATCACAACTAAGCGGACAGCCCCCACTCCACCCAAAAGAATGAACTTCAGAGGACGGTATTGATGCAGTCAGGGAGAAGGGCATGTCTGGTCAGAGGACACAGGAGCAAATGAAGAGGGAATCCCTGAGGACAGCATTCCTGTTTAGAGCACCCAACACACAGAGGGGACCATGGAGCTGACACCACCATAAGACATGATATCTCTCACTGACCCATATGGCTACAAGTGACAACATTGAAAGCGCAGTGTGGAAATTGTGTTTGATCTGACCCTACAATCAATGCTGAGGCATAATGCTAAGGACATGCAACATAGCAGCAAGGGAAGCAAAGCAATGACGCCCCCAGGGAGTTCCAAAAATAGACTTTGGAGCCAGAGCATGGCATCCCATCAGACTCGACTGGAATACATGTCAAAAGGTCAACAATCAGACCTGGAACTATTTATAGCCTTATCTTTTTTTGTCATTGTTTTTGTTTGCTTGTTTATTTGTTTTCTTTTGTTATTTGGCTTTGTTCTGTCTTGTTTTCATGCTAATTATTGTCTCTGCATGTCCAACTACATAAGATAGGGGGTGATAAACAATCCCGAGGTGAAAACAAGGAGACTGACGTTTCTTAGGGGGACAAGGGAGAGGTGGCTTGGGGAAAGAAAGTAGATGTTAACAAGCCCTGTGATAGGGGAGCAACAAGTGATCTAAAAATCGATGCAGAGAAGGGCATAGGTTACCTGGTAGCACTTGATCAAGGACAGTGTAACGGAGAGGAATTACTGAAACCTGAATGAAAGATGAACATGATAGTGGGACAAGAGGAAAGTAAAGAAAGAGAGAAAAGAACTAGGTGGGAAAGGACATTTATAGAGGTCTACATACAGGCATGTGCATATGTAAATATATTTACATTTTATATTTATATATAATGATAGGGAAATAGATCTATGTATATATTTATATGTTAAGTATCAAAGTAGCAGATATACCTTGAACCTCTACTCAAATACTCACTCAACTCAAAACACTTTGTTCTAATAACCTGGCATTCTATGGTGCTTACTTTCCTAACATAATTGCTGAAGACAAAATGGGTGCATAGCAAATGTGGTGAAGAAAGCTGATGGTACCGGGCTATCAAAAGATATAGTGTCTGGCGTGTTAAAGTCTCAAAGACAAACAAGTGACCATCTAGCTGAGAAGCAACCAAGGCCATATGAAAGAAACATGCCTGTCTGTGTGATCATGAGGTATCAATGGGATCAGGTAGCAGGTACCAAAGACACAGAACAACAACAAGAAGAAAAAAACAACAGCATATGAATGCTAGTGAGCGGGAGTGCAGAGTAAAGACCCAAAACCCATCTGTAGGCAATTGGGCATCCTTTTACAAAAGAGTCACAAGAAAGAGAAGAGCCAATCAAGGTAGTATAGCATCAATAAAACATACAACTTTACTCTAGTTCTTTAATGCTTTCTCCCCCACCCACGGTCATGATCCCAATTCTTCCTTACAAATCCGGCTACACCAGAGCATGCAAATGGAAACTCAAGCCAGATAAATATTGATCCCTCAGGATCATCAATGAGAATAGCCATATCAGGGCAAGGTGGGGGTGAAAGGGAGAATTGATCCCATTGATCTATATATATAAACCCCTCCCTGGGGCATGGACTACAGAAAAATATGTGAAGGGAGATATCAGTAGGACATGAAACGGAATTTATAAATAACGAAGCGTTCATGAGGGAGGAAGGGTGGGGGAGGGAGGGGGAAAATGAGGAACTGATATCAAGGACTCAAGTAGAAAGAAAATGCTTTGAAAATGATGATGGCAACAAATGTAAAAATGTGCTTGACACAATTGATGGCAGTATGGATTGTGATAAGAGCAGTATGAGGCCATGCTTGGTAAAATGATTTTTTTCAAGAGGAAAATATGTCTGAAATTTAAAAAAAATACAATTGAATGATGGACTGTAATTTAATAGCCCCCCAGTAAAATTATTCATTCAAAATATGGTCCTTATGTTACTGCAACTATGGGAAATTTTACTACATAATGTTAAATGTTTGAAACCAAAACAAACTTATTGCCATCGATTTGATTCCAATCTACAGCAAACCTCCAGGGCAGCGAGAGTGGGGCAGAGGGGGGCTGCTTCCGAGGTTTCAGAGCCTCTGAATCCTTAAGGGAGCAAAAGCCTCCTCTTCTGTGTAGAGGCTGTTGAGTTTGAATCACTGTCTTTGCACTATGCCACCAGAGCTCCTGACACTATGTGTACTCCTGTAGAAGTTCTCTTACACATTCCCACCACTTAAGAGTCAATAACCCAGGAGAAACTCTCTGTAGAGTATGTGCGGCCCCTGTCTCCTGTGTATTTCTTCTGTCATGGGCTCTCTCTATCTGTATCAGATGCTCAAACAGATGCATATGCAGCTAAAGAGCTCTGTTATGAGAAGCTAGCCTGACCCTCTCATTTGACTTCTCCAGGAAATGGGTCATTGTCTGTCATGCAATCAATGCTGACTCTCAGCAACTCGCTGTGGGTGTCCAAGATCCACAGACTGACAGGAACAGAAAGGCCCGCCCTTCTCCTGCAGAGCTGCTGGTGAAAGGGTCCCTCGAACAAGAGGGTATTAAATTTGTTACATAAAGATTCACAATTTCTTTCTTTAATTTAAAAATTCAAGCAACTTCAACTCTCTGTGTTACTTAAGAAACATTTTCAAAGCCATTCACTTGAAGCTCACTTTGGGTCAGGAGTCCCCCTAAAATGCTACCATGATAAATTGCAAGATTTCATTTCATTTGTGAGATTAAAAAGGAAAAAAGGGAGGAAAGGAAGGACCTGTGAGAGATGATCAACTACAGTCAGGGCCAAATGACCTCCCTAAACTCCCACGATCCAGTGACTGGGGAAAACGTGTATTACAAGCCTTGCTAGGGAAGAATTTAAAATCTGACACATGGAATCAATCAGGGGGAGGCAGCCAGTGCTAAGTTTAATAACCTCTCCTACCTATGCTGATGACAACACAAAGAAATTCATGAGCTGCACAATTGCTGGGGCCTCTTCTCTTCTCTGAAAGCAATTACATGTGCCTCAACTCCACAGCTCAGTGAGGTTATAGAGAAGTGGAATATCTGAACAGAAAAGGGGCAGCTCTTCTGAAACTGGTGCATAGACTCCCACATGTCAATTATATTTTCAGAAAGCAATGAAGTGCATTGTGTCCTATAAGGGAAATCATGGAAAACAATCATGTAGGTTTAGATTCCATGGTGTATATGTAAATGTAAATAAGATATATTAATTGGGAGATCATATTTTCACATTACTAAAAATCATTAGTAGAGAATAAAGCGTTGTTATTATAGTGTCGTAGAAGTTCTTTTTCTGTGAGTTTGTAGCAATACAGTGGATCCCAGTTTGTGTTATGCTGAAAACAGCATCACTGTTATTTTGAAGGTCGACAGGGTCACTCAGTTTAAATGGGTTTCAGAAGAGCTTCCAAACAAAGAACAGAATGCAAAGAAGGAGTAAAATGTTCACTTCTGAAGAACCAGAAACTGAGAATTTAGGAATAGCATTGACACATTACCAGGTACTGACATCCCCAGGAAGAGTGGAAGAACCCCGGCTGAGAAGAGCCAGAGGAGTCAGAAGGCACTCAAGTACGACTAAGGAAGAGCGCTGTCTCCAAGTCAAGGTGACCATCAGGCTGTGAATAGAGTAAAGCCTTCAGAACCTTCATTTGCTGGTGGGGCTATTGCACAAAATGAGAAGAAACAGCTGAAAACACCTATTAAAAATTGGAACTTGAAATTTATGAAGTATAAATCTAGATAAATTGGAAGCCAGAAAATGAACTGAAAAGCAAAAAAAAAAAAAATCAATATCCTATGCAATACCTGCAATGGGCTGACACTGACCAGATTGAATCAGTCAAGTGGCTCACTATACCAGGAATGATATTACATTAATCATCAAAAAGGACATTTCAAGATCTATCCTAAAGTACAATGCTATCTACCTTAGAATAATATCTTTCCACATACAACAGAATTCAGTCAATATAATTGTTATTCAAATGTATGTTCTAACAACTAAAGGAAGTGGTGAAGAAATTAAGGTTTCTTTTATCTTTTTAAAATCATTTTTTTGGGAGTTCATACAACTCTTATCACAATACTTCCATACATGCATTATGTCAAGCACATTTGTATATATGTTGCCATCATCATTCTCAAAACATGTTTTTTTTTACTTGAGCCCTTGGTATCAGCTCTGCATTTCCCCCTTTGCTCTCTGTCCCCTTTCCCACAAACCCTTGATTAACATTAAGATTTCTACTTCTCCTTTAGTTAGAAATGAATGAAGCATGCAATCAAATTGCATTGATAATTATTGTAAGTTGAAATGCAAAAGCTGGAAGTGAAATGAACAATAGTTGGAACATATGTTCTTGGTGATAGAAATCAAGTCAGTGATTACATGATAGAATTTTGCAAGACCAACAATTCTTCATAGAACAATTGTTCAGAACATAATACATATGGACTTCTTCAGATGGAACGCACTGAAATAAAACTGACTGCATCAGTGGGAAGAGACAATGGAGAGATTTAAATATCATCAGCTAAACCAGGGCAGGGGCCTACTGTGGGATAGATCATCAGTTGCTCATGTGAAAGCAGAAGAAAAATTTTAAAAGTCCAAGCCAAAACAGGAACCTTGAGTGTATTCCACCTGAACTTTGAGGACGTCTCAAGAACAGATTTGATTCAGTGAACACTAATGAGAGAAGAAGACCCGATAAGCTATGAGATGGCATCAGGAATATCACTCACGAAGAAAGTAAAAGGTCATTTAAAAGACAGGAAAGAAAGACAACATGTCCCAAGAGACTCTGAAACCTCTTTTTAATTGCAGAGTCCTAAAATGAATGAAATAAATGATCAGTCAAAGAGATGAACAGAAAATGTCAAAGGACAGTTCCAGAAAACTAAAGCAATAGAGTGAAACCTAAGACCTAGAGTTAGAAAACCCAAAAGGAAAGACCCATTCAGTATATCTTAAACCGAAAGATCTAAAGAAAAATTCAAGCCATAAGCAGATATGTGGAAAGATTCTCTGGGCTAAACGGTTGCCATCTCAGAAACTCACAGGGGCAGTTCGATCCTGTCCTTTGGGTTCTCTATGAGTGACTGCTGACTGGGTGCTAGGGCGTCGGTTAGTTGCCTTTTTACCAAGCAGTTGCTTGCTTGGGACTTCAATCTGTTAACAATAATATATTCTGGTATCCAAAAGAGAAGGCTATTGGTCATTAAGGAAAAACCTTACAATGCATAGTTTAAATATATTCTGGTTGGTGAATATTGTGCTATGTTTGACAAGTAAAACAAAACGTGAGAATACAATTTCATAGTATGTGTACATTATTTCCCAAGAAGGGACTTACTATTATTCAAATTTGCATTCTCTTCCCAATTGGAGAGTAAAAAAGAAAGAGAAAAACATATTCTGCAAGCTAGCATGCCTTAGTACGAGGAGGAAAGTACAAAATATGAACATATTGATGACTCATTGTAAATAATTGGTCCTTGAGCCAGCTTCATCAAGGTCCTATATTGTTCTCCTTATTAGCGAAGTATGCTATGTATATTCCAGACATTTCCTCTGTTGAATAATGAGAAGCGTTATAAAGATAAAAATCCTGAAAAATATATAGGTAACAATATTATATATAAAATAAAACATAAATTCACACAAAACTAACATGCTATCCAAATACATGAATACAAAAAAATAATTCTGCTCACCACTGATTTTCATAGTAATAACCAACTGGCTTGTTCTGTTATAACATCCGCCTACTCTCCTGGCACAGTGACACCCACCAATCCATCTCCAGCTTTGTCCAATACTGCACTGATTGTACACTTGTGTCTGTACTTAGCTGGCAGGAAACACAACCCAGAAACATGACTCACAGTCGGAAGCCTTTGTGAAGTTGGCAATGATCATACAGGTCCCAGTTGTGTTTGTTCTCTTATTTTCAAGTGACCGTTTCACACATTCTTCTCCTTTTTCCACTCCTGCCTCTCGTCACCTGTCCTCCAGCTCAGTGGTGGCTTGACTTCTTGCTTCACTAAGATCATTCCACTGTTCCCAAGAGAACTCCGCCAAATTCCAGACCCCACTGTCCACCACTTACATGTCCCTGTGCCCATTTATAATCTGTCTTCCTGACTGCTCTCATAGAGAAAATATCCTCTTGAGAAAAGTAAAATGGTATAGACAATGAGAAGGGAAAATATATCAGCGTTTATAATGGAAATGGCTTCTGCTATTGAGCAACATAAGACACGAGTCGATCAAGGCCATATGACCCCGTTAGCACTGATCAACTAAGCGTTTTTCCCCTATGTATTTATGTACTCAGTCATCTCCCTCATTCATTCCAGGAGCACTTGCTCACCACTTGTTAACTGGGGCTGATAGCCTCTGCCCCTCTCAAGGACATCCCTCCAGCTATGTTTCCCTGTGACCAGGTCTTGATTTCTCTCTCTTGAAAAGCAGCATTTCGATGCCCTCTTAACTCTTATACCAAGCAATATTCTCAAACCCACCTCAGAGAGTGATTGCTTTCCTGTGTTTCCATTTATTCCCTCTCCTGTCTGTTCCCTAGCTCTCTCAAGAGTCCAGCAGACTTTTGTCCTTCCCACCACCATGTATTGATACTGAAGTCCAATAAGTCACTCTAGGAAAGCAGGTCCCTCCCTGCTTGTCTGAGTGGGAAGGGATAAAATTAATGGTCTAACTGCATGTTGACCAGCCCTAATCTTACATTTCAGAAGGGGAGGGATGGTTCTGCCTTTGACCCTTTCAAGCCTGCGGATAATGACCATAAGAACACCGATAGCCCAGATAGCATCAAGGAGCATCATCTTCATCCTCATTTTTCAGCCTGTTTCAGCACTCAAACTCTTTCAGCTTTGTGTTTTATAAATCTAACTACTACCATAGAAGGAGTCCTGGTTGTGTAGTGGTTATGTATTGACCTGTAATCTGCCTGTTTGGCAGTTCAAAAGCACCAGCAACTCCAAAGGTGTAAGTTTCGCCTTTCTACTCCAGTGAGCAGTGACAATCAT
>PVJH01034802.1:0-19836 GCA_004026705.1 Nesogale talazaci
CTGAGTGACATCATTTGTTTCTCCCCTTCCTGTTATGTCAGATGCTGATGTTTCTCTTGTACACGCTGCTCTTTGTGTGACACTTGCTGTTGAAAAACTCATGGCTCGTGCAGGCCAAACTGCAAACCAGACTAATGCAAGGGCTGTGGAATCTTTCTAGAACCATGTAGACTCGATTTTGAGAAGAGCAAAAAAATAAAATAAAACACATCCTTTATTTCTAGGAAAAACAGAAGAAATATTTTAAGAGATAGTCTACCTGTGGAGGCATGGTGCAGAGGGCTAAGGTGCCAGATTCACATATATTTACAGATACTTGGTTATTACAGGTAAAAGGTTTACGTTTCTTGAAAAACTGAATTTGAAACTGTCAGAAAATAAATTTTGGACATTGTTCATAAATTGTTGATCAACTTTTTCCCCCCCAAACCCTTTTCTTGGGAGGGAATCACTCTATAGTTCAATCACATCCAGCTGTCTTGTACAATTGCTACCACAGTGTCAAAGCATCCTCTTTCTTCTTGAACTCCATGGCATCAGCTCCCCTCTGCCCCCTACCCTGATCGACTCTTTTTGTGTTTTGTTTTTTTGGGGAGGGGGGGCATCACTCCCCTCTGATGGGAGTGGGAGGCTCAGCCTTGCTCCTGGAGAGCTGCTGCTGGATTTGAACCACCGACCCAGTGAGCCTCAGCTCTGTACACAACCACTACGCCACCGGGGCTCAGCCCTGATCGACTCTTGTGTTATAAGCTAAGATATAGAGCGTTCTTCCCTTCCCCAGCCTTCCTGGGGGCTGGGAGGCTTGGGTTTCTCCTAGTGAATTGAATAGCCCGCAAACACAGCGCCTGCCCCTTCTGTAGGGTTGTTGAAAACATTCGCGGCAAAGCATACACCAATTTAACCATTTTAACATTACACCAATTCAACCATTTTGACATGTACCATTCAGTGTGACATTGATTGCATTCTTCGAACTCCCTTTCCATTTATGAATTATCCCTCCCTGATTAACATCGATTCACTTAAGGCTCCTACCAGGGACTGTTGTCAGTTTCGTCCCATTATTGGTGGTTCTTTACAAGAGTGCAATGCTCAAATCAGACATTCTAAGCCAGTGATTCTCAAGCTTCCTAATACCGTGACCCTTTCATGCAGCTCCTCATGTTGTGGTGACCCACTTCCCCAACCATAAAATTACTTTCGTTGCTACTTCAAAACTATCATTTCGCTACTGTTATGAATTGGGAGATACCTGGGAAAGGGTCGCTTGACCCCCAAAGGGGTTGAGACCCAAAGGTTAAGTATCGCTGTAATCTATACTAATGAAGCTGGGTGGTGCAATGGTTAAGTGCTCACTCAGCTGGTTAACGAAAAGTCTTTGATTCAAACTGACCAGGAGAAAAGACTGGACTGTCTGCTCTTAGGTAACCTTACAGACTAGGAAGTCCTGTGGGCATGGTTCTGCTCTGTCACAGGTAATGGGGATTAACCATGCTAGTGGAATTTCCTATGAACTTTTTAAAGCCCTTTCATATGATCATTGTGAGTTGGACTAAATTAGTTTGCAACAGCCTTGTTTGGTTTAAGGATGACTTCGGGGGATACATGTAGTTCAAGATTCAAATGATCTCATGGCAATCATTCTGGGGATTCATCCAGACTCTGTGGCTCCCCAAAAGTCTAGATTTCATGACATGTGAAGACTTCTTTCCACATACCCCCCTATGATAAGCATCCTTCTATGGAATCCTTGATCAAAGGCTCAGTCATGATAGCCAAGCACCATCCATTTCTTCCGGTTTCATGGCAAAGACAAAAGTCCATGGAGATGATTAGCCATATATTCCATTTCCTCCTTCTATTGCCAACTTTTCTTCTTCTTCTTCTTCTTCTTTTCTCCTCTTCCTCCTCTTCCTCTTCCTCCTCTTCCTCCTCCTCCTCCTCCTCCTCCTCCTCCTCCTCCTCCTCCAGGAAAACAGAGAGCAACTGGCCTATGCTGGCTATGTAACACTTGCCTTTTGAGTCTTACATCTTCATTTACAAATACTTCATTGACATTGACACATTGGTCTACCTCCAAGTGCTTCAGTCCTTTCTAAAAAGTTAGCACTTGAAAAAACAAGGGGCTGAGTCCCGGTGGCGTAGTGGTTGTATGTGGGACTGCGGCCCACAGAGTTGGCAGTTCAAATCCAGCAGCAGCTCTCCAGGAGCAAGGCTGGGCCTCCTACTCCCATGAGAGGACAGTGATGCCCCCCCCCAAAAAAAGAAAAAAACATAAAAATCTTGAGGAGGAGGAGGCCTGAGACAGTGGAGGGTGGTGTCTGAGCTGTGGGCATCTATCATGTTGACATTTTGTGTGGTCTTGAGATAAACCAAGCAGTCTGCATTATGAAATAGCTTCCACAATCATGCCGAAAACAGTACAGCAGGCACACAGGCACCCACCAGCCTGATTGAATGAGTTCTAACATTTCATCACCTCAGGAGATGGCTTTCTATTCCCATAAAGAGTGAGGGTCTCAGAAACCCACAGGGGCAGTTCTACCCCATCCTGCAGGGTCCCTGCAAGTCAGAATTGACTTGACCATGACGATGAGTTGTTTTGAACACGTCACTGCAAGGTGGTCACATATTTCTTTGGTTTGCAAAAAAAAAAAAAAGCGAAGCCACCTCTTCAACTCTCACCTAGTATCACCTCTCAGCCTCTCCTCCGGGACGCCATGCTCCAGATTGGTCAGAATCTTCTAGGGAGTTTTATTTGGTAATCATATAAGTGCATTTTGTAACCAAGCTCTAGGATTGTTTTAAAAATTCCACTTGAGGACATTGCCTTGATTCTACACTCTGCTGTTTGTCCACCGCCTTCTGACCTGTGGGTCTAGTCTTTTCCATTGTAGCCATCATCACGTGACCATATTTGGCATTCTCCCTCCTACTGATCCACATTTGGGTGCTTTCCATTTCTTGGTTCTTATATGACGCTCCCTTTGCCACACTATGTTGGCATTCTGTGGCCACAATGGGCATATCCTCAATTGTACGGAACGTACGAGTTGCCTTCAAGCCATCTCTGACCTAAGGTAACCCCCAGGGGGGCAGAGTGAAACTGTGCTCCAGCAGGGCTTCAAGGTTATGAAGTTTCAGAAACAAGTCACTAGACTTACCTGGTCATGGCCAATCATGCCTCTATATGAGCATGGCCTCCGGAGGATTCTGGGGACTCCTGTCTTCCTCCCTGGAGGCGGAACACACACTCTCTCTGCTACACATTCTTGTTGATAAGCCAGACGGAGGTACCCTAATGGCAGTCAGAGTTCTGGAGTTGAAGGAGCCACGTGGAGACCCACACCAGTGCTGAGATGCTTCCACCACCCCTGGATCCACAAGACTGGCCGCCCGCTTGACTTGTGATCTTTCTGCATTTGGCATCATGACATGTGTTCGTGAGTCTGAAGAAGAAGATGTATAGGTTGATATCGGGCTGAGCCCCAGTGGCGTGAGTGGTTGAGTGCGGGACTGCAGCCCACGGGCTTGGCAGTTCAAATCCAGCAGCGGCTCTCAGGAGCAACACTGGGTAGCTCCCACGACCACCAGAGGGCAGTGATGCCCCCAAAAAACAAAACAAAAAAATAGATTGATATCAGACATATGGGCTAATATTGAACTTATGGATTTGACCTGGACTGGGCTGGGATGTTTACTTAATATACAATTACTCTTTCATATAAAGTTCTCTGTTACATATCTAGGGGTGTCTCTGGACTTGTTTCTCTCGTCAACCCGGACCAACACACCTGCTGTGGTACAGAAGTTTTCAATCTTATTGAAGTAAAGGAACTTGTTCTTTTCCTTGATGGATTGTTCTTGTGTTCCAATGTTATAAAGAAGTCTTTGACACCTAAAATGGATCCTCGCGTATCACATCTAAGCCCCTTGTTCCATCTCTGTTGAAAACCCGTGGTCTGGTGGACTCTTTGGTATCATCTATTCATCTAACCTTGAGTCCCTGGGTGGTGCCCGTGGGCCAGGAGCTCAGCTGCTCGCCAGGAAGTTTGTGGTTTGAATCTACTTCAGAATCACCTCAAAGTTCTGTTTCTGGAAAAACGGTCACTGAAAGTCCCAGGGGACCCACTTCTGCTCTGACACACATAGGTCACCATAGATCAAAGTCGATGCAGTGGTAGCTAATTGTATTAAAAAGTTGCAGGAGGGGTCTTCAAGGCTTGAAGGTAAACTAGGGGCCATCTAGCTCAGAAGCAACAAAGCCCACGTGGAAGAAGCACACTGTGTGACCACGAGGTGCCAAAGGGATCAGACATTAGGCATCAAAGAACTAAAATTTATATCATTGTAAATGAGGGGGAGTACAGATTGGGGACCCAAGGACTTCAATCTATAGGTGAAGCCACATTCCCTTACAGAAGGGTCTTGGGGAGGTGATGAGCCTGTCAGGGTACAGTGTAGTAACTATGGGTTATGCAACTTTGTTCTAGTTCTTGAGCCTTGTGTGGAAGTTCTAGCTGTGGAGTGCAGCTACTCATATTCCCTTGACTGAAGCACGGTCCTCCTTCTATCAGGGAAGGTCGTCCTCATCAACCAAGCACACAGCTTCGGGAGGGACGCACATGGAGCGGTGAGGGAGGAAGGGGACACCCGCCTACCCAGCCAGATCAGCCGAATCAACCCTAGTGATCAGTGGGGTGACAGATGTCACAGCCAGATCGCCTTCACATCCTCCTCTAGTTCTTAAATGCTTCCTCCCACTGTCGTGATCCCAATTCCAGCTTACAAATCCAGTTCGACCAGAAGATGTACACGGGTGCAGATAGGAACTGGACACATGGGGAATCCAAGACAGATGATCCTTTAGGACCGAGGTGAGAGCGATGGTACCGGGAGGGTGAAGGGAGGTGTCGTAGAAAGGGGAAACCGATGACAAAGATCTACCTAGAACCTCCTCCCTAGGGTAGGGCCAGCAGGGAAGTGGGTGAAGGGACATCGGACAGGGTACACTGTGACAAAATAATAATTTATAAATTATCAAGGGTTCATGAGGCAGGGGGGAGCAGGGAGGGAGGGGGAAAATGAGGAGCTGAGACCAAGGGCTTAAGTAGAAAGGATATGTTTAGAGAATGATGATGGCAACAAATGTCCAGATGTGCTTCGCATCCGATGGGTGGATGGATGGATTGTGATAAAATTATATGAGCCCCCCAGTAAAATGATTTTTTAAAGTGGCGGGAATATATGCTGCAGAAATCCAGGGGGCCTCTGGAAATATGCACAATAACATGTTGGGTGATGCTGTTTCGTGGTGACGATGACCTGGTTCCGACTCACAGTGACTCTGCGTGGCAGAACGTCACCCTGTCCGGCCCTGCACCATCCTCACAATCGCGCCCAGGTTTGACTCTCCAGTGCAGCCACCATGCTAGCCCGTCTCAGAGGACTCCCCTCTCTTCAGCTGCCCCTACACGTCACCAAGCAGCACAGCTTTCTCCGGGGACTGGTCTCTCCTGATAATATGTCCAAAGTACCTCACCATTCCTTGTCTCTAAGGCTCCTTTAGCTGTTTATTGAAGTACTTCCCATCGTCTTCACGAACTCCCTCCTTCAAATGCATCAAGTCTTCCGCAGTCTTTCTTCCTCGTTGTTCTCCTTTCACACCCCTGTGAGGTGATTACAAATACCATGGCGTGAGTCAGGGGCCCCGGGTTGTTCAACGTAACATCCGCGACCTCCTCAACATTTTAAGGCAGTCTTGGGCAGCAGATGTGCCCCGTGAAATACATCCTTTGAGTTCTTGACTGTGGCTTCCAGGAGCATTGGCAGGACATTGAAGTGAAATCAAGTCCTCGACAACTTCCATCTTTTCTCCATTGACCATGGCGCTGTCTACTGGTGAATTGTGAGGACTGGCATTTTCTTTACCGTGACTCGTCATCCGCATTGAAGGCTGCAGTCCTTGCTCTTCATCTGCAGGTGCTTCAACTCTCCCTCATTTTCAGCAACTAAGGTGTGCCATTTGCCTAGCACAGATTGTTAATAAGCCTTCCTCCCGTCCTGAAGCACTGTTTATATAGTCCACTTCTCGGATTATTTGCTCAGCATAAGTTGAATCAGGAGGGTGAGAAGATGCAACCCTAATGGTATGGCTTTCCTTGATTTTAAACCAGACTGTATTCTCCTATTCTGTCCCAACAACTACCTATTGTTAAATACAGCACCACTGTATCACACAATTCTGTAGGCAATCAAGCCATCGAGGGAAACCTAGTCAAATGAATTGTGACCAGGTCACCCACTGTCTCTCTGAAAACAAGACGGATCTGCGTTACATGGAAAGTCTTCAAGGTATTCTGTCCCCAGAAAAAACAAACGGGAACCCAAAGAACAAATACAGTATGCATTTCCTAGTTCTGCTCGCATAGAAAATAATTTTTGTGGGCATCACTGTCCCCTGGTGGGAGCAGGAGGCCCAGCCTTGCTCCTGGAGAGCTGCTGCTGGATTTGAACCACCAACCCTGTGGGTTGCAGGGCCACACACAACCACTATGCCACCGGGGCTCAGCCCTATGAATATTTTTTAAAGAATAAATTATTGTATTACAGTGAAGGAAGCTGGAAGTCCAAATGCAAGTGTCTCTCTCTGTGTAGTCTTTGGGGGAGAGCGTTTCTGTTCCTGAAGCCCAGCACCCTGTGATTCCAGACACGTATCTCCCCTTTTGTCGGACGAAGATAGGACTTTCCCACAATTAGGTCTCCTCCAAAATATTAGGCAAATATTAGTATAACCATTTGCCAGTACCTGGTGGGAGGTCAGAATCTCAGTTATTCTCCCTGAAAGTTCCAGCCCATCCCCTGCTGTGATATCACAACAGACTGCCTCTCCCTGAAGCCTGTGAACCACCTGTCTGGTTTCACACGACTGTAAATGGTCTCTGAAGAGCCAGAGAACTAGACATACCTGCTCTGCCTGCATCCATGAGTCCGGGGTCTGCCCTTGTGGCATGGGAACTAATACCTCCCCCTCCTATCATGTGTGTACCCCTAGATCATCCCTCCCATCACTGATTTACCTATAGGATCGCCCCTTCCTATGACACGTGCCTTTACCTGTAATTAGGGCATTTGCATGTCTCCAAGACTTGGTCAGAATAAAGGAGCACTCTCCCTCTTGCCTCCTCTCCCCTCCTCCCTGTTCCCTCTCCCCATGTCCTCTCCTCCCCCTCATTCTCTCTCTCCATGTGGACCATCAAGTGAGGCTGAGGTGAGCATACTACCATGAACTGTGTCTGGCTCCATTGCTTGTTTCTTTCTTATTCTCTGTGACTTTACTATAATAAATAATACTTATCCCTGTACAATTGCACCTACCAGACCCGTGATGATAATGTTAGAGGCTGGATGCCCTGACTCGCTTTTGTGGCGTGGTCACTTGTCTAATCTGCTATTTTTTGTATCTCAAAAAGGAGTAGGTTTGGAGCACACCCTCCCCTGGTTATGTCCTCATTAGCCTAACAAAGGCTCACTGGTCCCTAAGAGGGTTACAGCCACATGTGATAGAAGTGGATTCCAACACTTATTTCGAGGGGGTAACATGGAAGGAAAAAACAAAACGCAAACTCACACATATTCTACAGACCCTTTTCTTAAGCCTTAAATAGGGTAAAAAAGACAATCGACATGGGTGAGGATGTTCATCGTCAACTCATCACCATCAAGTCCATTCTGATTCGTAGCGGTCCTATCCCGGGATAGACCTGTCCCTGTGAGTTTCCCTGTATAACTCTTTAGGGGAGTAGAGAGCCTCGTCTTTCAGGGACCAAAGCGGAGTTGATCTTCACAGGCCCAGGGTGCCTTATATAGGATTGGGGTGGGGTGGGGGGGGCAGGTTGGCAAAGAAAACCACCACCAGATTGTAACTGGTCGTAGATCAATTCATTACCATCGAAGGTAGGACTCCAGAAGTGGAGAAAGGAACATTATCGGGACACTTCCACAGTTTCGGATTTTAAAAGTTCACAGAATTGGTTCTGGGGCTTTGACCCTCAGGCTACATGGTGGTCAGAGGATGACTCTGGACCACGTGGCCCGGAGTTGCGTATTCCAACTGAAATTCTGAGCACCCTGGTTTGCAGGCGTGACATCCGACAAGAATGGAAAAGAAACTTCCATTGAAGGGCTTCTGATCATTAGCCAAGAATGTAAATAATACTGGCCTCAGGCGGCATGCATTTGAAAAGTGGATTACCTCCTCCAGCCCTCTCCAGCCATCCCCCAAACTCAAAAAAAAAAAAAAATCCACTGCCAATGATTCAATCCTGACTCAAAATGACTTCGAGCAGGTTTCAGAGACGGTAGCTGTTTACAGGGTCAGAAAGTCAAGTCTTTTTCCCATGGTGCTGCTCCTGGTTTCAAACTGCCAACCAGGCCGATGGCAGGCCAACTCATGACCACGGCATCACCAGGACTCCTCCAACCATCCGATCAGCACGCTGCCATCTTGTCTGATCAGCAGCGCGTCTCCAACGGGCCAATCTGTCTACCTTTGCCTCACAGAGGCGTGCCTGAATGTGTGAGGTCGCAGAACTGGAGACTGTCTGAGGTCACATGCTCATGAGTCATGCCTTATCAGTCATTGCCCTGTCTTGATTAGAAGACCCTGGGCCAACCTTGTGAGCACTCCTAACACAGTGTTAGACTGAAAGGCAGTTTATTATTTCATACAGTTAATACTGAAATAAAAACAATAAAAGAGGAACACTTAACTAGAAGTTTTTTGTGTGGCAGTCGTGTACTCTGGTGCTAATTTGAATAAGAGTGTAGGGGAGGAGTCTAGCCTGTCAATCTGGAGATAGCCAATGAGACCTCTGTGTGAGCATGGCTTTCTCTAAGAATTCTGGGAAGGCTGAGCCCCAGTGGCGTAGTGGTTGTGCACAGGAGTGCGGCCCACTGAGATGGAGGTTCGATTCCAGCTCCACGGAGCAAAGGCTGGTCCTCCTACTCCCACCACCTCAGGGCAGTGATGCCAAAAAAAAAAAAAAAAAAGAATTCTGGGAAACCTCCCGATATTCCACCCCCCACCCCCCTGTGGAGATGAGAGATCATCAATTCAGTCCAGTGGAGATGCACTATTGACAAGACAAGATGGCAGTGTGCTGACAGACTCAGAGTCCTGGAGGAGTTGAGGAGAAGCCACATGGGCTTACCCTGATGGAACCAGACCTCTGGTGCCAGATAAGCCACATAGAGACTCCTGCCAGTGCTGAGATGCTTCTACCACAACGGCATACACAAGACACTGCACCCACTGACCTGATTGTCCTGGTGTCACTGCATGTGCTTCGTGAATCTGAAGAGGACTAATGGAGTGGTATCAAACCTATGGGCTAATATCGAACTCATGGATTTGGACTGTATTTGGTTGGGATGTTTTCCCAATGTTCCGTTGTTCTTGTATATAAACCTCTTTGTATATAAACCTCTTCCTTATATACAGATGTGTGCTTATGAATTTGTTTCTCTAGTCTACCCGGACTCACACATTTTGTTTTTTATATATTTTTTAAAACCAGGTAAGAGTTTTAAAATATTAATGAAAAATATTAAAGAATACCTAACGAAACAATAAAGCTGTGATTTAAGATATTTACATAATGTTTCTTTTTATTAATCATTTTATTGGGGGGGGCTATTACAAATCTTTTTATTTTTTTGGTATCACTGCCCTCTGGTGGGAGTAGGAGACCCAGCCTTGCTCCTGGAGAGCTGCTGCTGGATTTGAACCGCCCACCCTGTGGGCCGCAGTCCTGCGCACAGCCACTACGCCACCGGGGCTCAGCCCAATTCTAATTTTGTATACTATAGGTAGAATGAACTCTATAGGCACTGAACATATGCCCCTGTGCAGAGTTGTGACTTCCACACTGGGAGGTTACTCAGCAGCCTCGCTTAGAGAGAATCCCGTTTCTGAGCATCATTTTAACACCTGCTTTGCCCAGCTCAACAAAAAATTAGATTCTGTTTCTGCCGAACTGGTGTGAACCAGTTGATTCCCACGACAGATTGGGACACGTCCCAATCGTGATCCTGTTCCCACTTCTGTAGTCTTGTCTGTAACTGTGATCTATTGATCTGCCGCCAATCAGGAACTTGTGAGTTCCCTTTATTGCATGACTGTGACTCCTCAGATTCAATTTTGACATCGTGCCAACGGCCACCTTCATCCAAATGATCTGTCTGTGCCTTGGCCCCTTGAAGACTTAATAAATGTTCTCCTTAAATTATTTTTGAGATTGGGGTCTCTTTTGTACCCCAAAACTGTTATCATCACCAGGACTCCAACTTCTAACTGGAACTAGATTCATGCATGGCTATTTTTGCCAGGCTGAGCGCAAAACTGCCCTTCCCTGGGCTCACGCTGGAGCGGCCAATTACATAAAGACGCATGATTCCTGAAGACAAAACGCCTTAACCCTGCTCTGCTGGATGAGTCACGGTCACTTTGCAGGTTTCACGGTCAGAAAGAACCCTAATGGAATCTGAATTCGTCTCAAGACGCAACCCAGACTGGGAGCTACAGGCTGCAGTTCCCTGCAGACCAATGGCTTCGGGTTAAAGTTATACTGCAGGGAACACGATTCAATCTATCGTGTGGCATGTACAACCATTGGTATCTCAAAGGGACGGGGGTGGGGAAGCAACTCTGGGTGTATAAGTATCTGCACGGAAATTTCCAGAAATAAAAATGCTAATCGTCATGACTTCGGAAGACGGGGGCCAGCACTTGAGGGTGGGAGGGAAGCTCCCTTGGCATTCCCAATCGTGTTGCGCTGTGTTCGTGGCTACTTCCAGGACAGTAAAAGAAGATGAAGAATCCCGGTGGACGGCTCCATTTTCGGGACGCTGCTCTTGGACTTGGCATGTGAAATATTCTCAGGGAAGGGGGCCTCGTGTCCCAAGAGCTGAGACGAAATTGAATTACTAGGAAGGAGGTGGGAGGCTGGCCCTGGCCGAGACAGTTTCATGACTTGCGTGTGTTCGGTAACCCCGGTTTGGAGACAGAAAGGGCAGCGTCTCACCAAGGGTCAGGAAGCTGCTCTGTGTCCCCTCTCCCAACACAAGAGGCCGGAGACCCTTGACTTCAAATTGCCTGAGCCATTCTCTGGAGTGAAACAAACAAACAGTCCTTACGCGGGGATGAAACTCATCCAGTACATGAGAAGTTACCACAGGCCGGGGGGACACCAATCAGGCGGCAGGTTATTGAATGTCTCTAGGCCTTAGGAATCTCAAGCGCCTTAAGGGGTGGAGTGGCTATGGGTTTGGGCTGTGATCTGCTTGGTGGCCGGTTTGAAACCCCCCTGGGGGAAAGACTGGGCTTTGGGCATTGACACATGGCAGGGACTTTAGTCTGGCCTGGCTGAGAGGCCTTAGTAGCCCCAACTCTACAATGGGCAAATGAGCATTGTGTTTGTAGCCCTTGCAGCTGGCCAGCGCCACCTCTCTCTCTCTCAGAGCTCCAGCTGCAGGTCCTGGAAAGGCGGAGGTGGGGGTGGGGGGTGGGGGGGCGCTGAGTGAGGCAGTGCCCCTGCCAGGGCTGGCACAAAGCAGGCAGCCCGCAAGCCAACCGGTCGCAGCTAGCTATGAAAGTCCACTGGCAGGGCTGCGATCTCCGATCTCCGCTGGAGCGTGAAGAAACCGGATGGTTAAAGACCTGGCCTGCGTTGAGGCCTGTGGCTGGGAGGTGTGGCCTAGGGTATTGATTAATCCCATTGACTGAGTTAAACCCACCTGGGCCTCATTTGGGCTCCCCAGGCGTACCGCCCACCTGGCCTTCATGAGATGAGGCAGCGGCGCCCTTCCCTCCCAGCGTCTGGCTCCAGAAGCAAGTGCTCAGGACTTCCAACAGGGCTGAGCTTCCAGAGCGAGGCTGTGGGTGTTCGGTTTCTCGGGTGGGAAATACCTCGGTGTTTGGCTTCGCCTGAGACAATGCACGCCCAAGCCTAGTTTGTGATCGCAGTGGGTTTGTATAAAGGACGGAAGACGTTTCAGGTCTTCCAGTCATTGTACACGGGCGACCTCGTGGGACTGCGCACCCACGCGTGGGGGCCTGAGGCCAGAATGACAAAGCAAGGCGGAGTGGAAGGGCGAGCAAGAGAGAGAAGAGACGGTCTCCAGGATCAGGTAGTTGAGGCCTGTGGCTGGGAGGCGTGGTCTAAGGTATGGGTTGACCCCATTGGCTGAGTTAAGTCCACCTGGGCCTCATTTTGGGGCTCCCCAGGTGTACCGCCCACCTGGCTCTGGCTTGAATCGGAGCGTGCCCAGTAGTCTTTATGGCTGGCTGAGGCTCGCCTGGTTCTCTGCAGCCACCTCACCAACTGGAAGCGTCCTCCAGGCACGGAGAGGGATACCCCCTTGTCTGTATGCTGCTACCTAACACGGGGACTTCGCAGAAGGCAAGGGGGTCTTATCTGATGGACCATTTTGAAGACACCAACTTGTATGCTATCCGTGCGGAGTGTAGCACTTATGCCCAAAGCCTCCAAGCTGGCATGCCGCTGACGTGGAGAATGTCAAGGTACAGTGTAATGACAGTGAAATAGGCAACTTTCCCCTGGTTCTCAAATGCTTCCTCCCACCCACTATCATGATCCCAATTCTACCAGACAAATCCAGCTAGACCAGGGGATGTACACTGGAGGTGGAAACATGGGGAATTTAGGGCAGATGATCCCTCAGATCTAGTGATGGGAGTGGTGATACTGAGAGGGTGGAGAGAGGGTGGAATAGAAAGGGGGAACTAATTTCAGGGATCTACACATAACCTCTTCTCTGGGACATGGACAACAGGGAAATGAGTAAAGGGACACATTGGACAGTGTACGACATGAAAAAGTAATAACAATTTGTAAAGTATTAAGGGTTCATGGGGGAGGGGGAGGAGGGAGGGAAGGGAAATATGGGGAGCTGGTACTGGGGGGGCTAAGTGGAGGGAGGGTGTTTTGAGAGTGATGATGGCAACAAGTGTGCAAATGTGGCCTGCAGACAATTGATGTGTGCATGGATCATGAGGGGAGTTGTATGAGCCCCCAATAAAATGATTTATAGGGAAAAAAAAGGGGGGGAAGAGCTTATACCAACGGCTCAAGTAGAAAATATTTGGAAATGAATATGGCAACATGTGTACCAATAGTGCTTGATACAAATGATGTATTGAATGTTATAAGAGCTCCCAATAAAATCACTGGGTGGGGGGGAAGAATCCACCATCGGAGAAAAACGCAGGAGAGCCCGGGGTGCAGTGCCACCACAATAAATTTTAACACAGGGACGCTGGTAATTTTGAAGATTCTGACAATCCAAGGGCATTCCTGACACAATTGGAGAGTTTTCTTAAGAGTTACGATTATTCCAAACAATGAAACAGAAGCAAAACACCCAAGAGTCACCATGGGTGCTATCCAATTGGCTTCAATGCAAGCTAAAATTGATCCATTCTTCCTTCCTTGCATGGAGTATAGAACCAGCTCCGAATTTTTCCCTTAAAAAAAATCAAATTATTGTCACAACTGCATGTTGATAGGAAATGACAAGCAGTAGTAATAAAAGACTTTATAGGCATAAAAAAAATCCACTGTCATTCAATTCACATTTCATTCTTATAACAGCAAAAACAAAAAAAAAATCTATTCTCTTCTTCCTGTCGGTAGGACTTTGGTTTGGTTTTCCCCCAGAGGGTCAAAAGTCGATGATGCAAATGGAAAAAGAGGGGACGGAAAGCAGGCCTTGGCAGTAGTTCCATTTTCATGTGTGTGTGATTTTCTAGTAGAATGGGGGGGGACATAAAGCATCAATGTGAGTCAAAATGTCTCAAGGATCATGTTTCAGCAGTTCAGTCTGATAACAACTCCCAGGAAACCTGTTCAATTTTTCGAGACAATGCCAGCATTGGGGTTTTTCAAAGCATAAGTTGGTGACAACTACATGGTGTTTGGAGCATTTTTATCAGACAGCTGATTCCATCCATTCGCCTTACTTTTCTAACTACGTTGTCCTAGTCTTTGTCTTTAATGTTGTCTGTCTTCTGTACTGCTCTTTTAAGTTTGCTATAGGGGAAAAATCGGGAAATAATCGTTATGTTCCTGGAGACTGTCCTGACACAGAAAGTACTCATGAGGGTTATTCTGTATTTCTCTACCACTTTGTCAATTCAGAGCTCTAGAATGGGATCAAAGGAAGCCTGGTGGCACAGCCATTAAGCACGCTTAGCTGCTGACAAGACAGGCTGACAGATGGCACCCACCCCGAGGTCGGCTGTGAACTACTTCCGTCAAGATGATAGTCTTCCAGCCCCTGAGGCATTTAGCTCAAATTCCACAGGTCACCGCACCCAGCTCCCAGAGTGAAGTGCCCAGATGTACCGCACACTAGTAAAACCTCCATTTGAAGGCACTCAGCTCCACCTCTGTGCGTCAGCAAGCCCAGCTCCCCCAGTCAAGTGTCCAGAGGCTCTCCACTCCCTAAGGCAGCTTCTCACCCCAAAGGACTCAGCTTTCTTTGCCCTCTGTGCTGGGAAGTCCCCATTTCAGTCTTGTGCTCTGGCTCCTGGTTCTGCTGCTGCTGTTGTTGCCCCTCTGTCATTGCTCTCATGTCTTTTTGGGGGGAGCATCACTGACCTCTGGTGGTGGGAGTAGAGGGCCCAGCCTTGCTCCTGGAGAGCTGCTGCTGGATTTGAACCGCCAACCCAGTGGGCTGCAGTCCCGCACTCAACCACTAGGGCACCAGGGCTCAGCCCGCTCTGATGTCTTATGGATCAAGGAGGTTCCCTGTCCAGGTGGTTGCGGGTTCAGAAATAAGCACCACCCTCTGGTTCTTGCTGGTAGTGAAATCCGCTCCCTTCTGCTTCTCAGAGGGCTCATTTCATACCCAGCAGGGTGGACATCACAATGCATCCTGGACGGAGTTGCTCGTCGGTGAATCCTCCCACTGTTTCCCCCTACCTTTTAACCTAACCGCCTGCAAGAACAGGTCATTTAGTAGGAGTTAGAGACTTGGGCCAGAAGAGCCACATCGAATAATTCATTGCCTCTGTCATCTCAAAGCCAAGATCAGACTCACTCTTTCACGAAGCCGCTGATGGTTGTGAACTGCTGTCTTTGTGGACTGCAGCCCAGTGTACCACCACCCTGCCACGGGAGCAGAGAGCCTCCACCCAACCCCGCCAACCTGGTGGAGCGGCTGGTGGTTTGGAAACGCTCATCTTGCCAATCACAGCCCGGCGTGGGCCCAGGACGTTGTCCAGACCCGTCAGTGGAAACCTCGCGGCACGCTCGTCCACTCTGCCACACGGGACGTCTCGTGAGTGAGGATCCACTTGTCGGCAACTTGTTTTGGGGGTTGTTGATTCACCACCCTGAGCTCCGGTGACGTCTTCCCGCCCTGGCCACCCTCAGGTTCTTGAGCACAGGCTCCCTCCTGAAGCGCTTGGAATGCGACTCCTTCCTTTGGGTCTCGTCCCGAGAGAAGGACGGGGTGCTGGGTAGAGTTGAGGTCAACGTTAGCGTTGAACTCTAGAGTTCAGCCAACGAGAAACAGACCCTCTATGACATGGCTCGGCACGGTGGGTGCATCAAGGGACTCCACTAGAGGAGCGGTGTGAGAGTGGAGGGGGACCAGACAGCGTTTCAGTGTGTGGAGGACAGGGTCTTTATGAGTCAAGGCTGTCTGGCTGGCACCTAAGAACAGCAAAATCTGACCTGGTCCTGATTCTCTTAGTCTAGGGATGTAGTTAGCCTGTGAAGATTTGCTCTGTCGGGTATCTGCACATTATTACATTCTTTTTTTTTTTTAATTAATTAATTTTTTTTTAGGCATCACTGCCCTCAGGTGGTGGGAGTAGGAGGCCCAGCCTTTGCTCCTGGGAGCTGGAATTGAACCTCCATCCCAATGGGCCGCAGTCCCGCGCACAACCA
Source organism: Nesogale talazaci (assembly GCA_004026705.1). Classification (NCBI taxonomy): domain Eukaryota; kingdom Metazoa; phylum Chordata; class Mammalia; order Afrosoricida; family Tenrecidae; genus Nesogale; species Nesogale talazaci. The sequence goes on from PVJH01034802.1 coordinate 15,978, forward strand.
CTACGCCACCGGGGCTCAGCCCCATTATTACATTCTTAACCCCAATGCATACAGTATAATTTAAAGCGCTTAAGTGACACTGGCCATTGCAGATAGGTGAGTCCATCAACATTGTTCTTGGATGATACTGAGAGGCTCCTTGAGACAATGGGGATGCTTCTGTGCTCTTATTTCTTTTTATGGCTGGTCCTACTGTGAGACTATATACAATATACTCCTGCAGAGAAGATGCTCTGTTACACACGAGGGTTTTGATTCATGGCTGTCACATAATGTTTGTTGGATGAGTCAGGGGTCAGGAGAGTATATCATCTGTAACAGGAAAATTTTGAACAGGAAGTTATTCATTGTGGTCCACCCACTCCCCAAAACAGAGCAGTCATTAACAAGGATAGCTATAATGACTGTAAAGGAAGATGGGGACATGCGTGTGATGTAATCGTAGGGAAAAGACAACAGATGGTTTGGGTGTGATGTAACTCTTGCCTTCAGGTCCTCTGCTTTGTTTTGTCTTATTTTGGTTTTGTTTTGAGGGTATCTAATATACTACCTTTTGTGTAAGGGGGTATGGCATAAAGGCAGGATAGGCTTGCAGCTATAAACAAAAACAAGACAAAAAGCCTGAATACTACACAAGAGATTGAACGTCCTGGGGACCTCTTTTGGGGACTAAGAGATGGGCGGTACAGAGAAAAGTCACCGACGGCACATTGGAACCTTCTGAATGTCCAATCCTGTGAGTGCAGGAGAGAGCCTCCAACACTTCTGGGGGACAGCAGGAAAGTGGGTGGAATGAGACAATGGTCGGTGTAAGACATGAAAGAAAAAGAGAAGAATTTATAAATTATCAAGGGAGGGATGGGGGGGAAATCAGCTGATGCTTGGGGCTCTAGTAGAAAAAAAAGTTTTGAAAAAGAGGACAACATAGGTACAGATATGTTTGACATGATGGATATATGTGAGGATTAAAATAAGAACTATTAGAGCCCACAATAAAAATGTATATATAAATGTATTTTGCATCACTGCTCTGGTGGGAGTAGGAAGCCCAGCCTTGCTCCTGGAGAGCTGCTGCTGGATTTGAACTGTCAACCCTGTGAGCCCCAGTCCTGCACACAACCACTGCACCACTGGGGCTGAGCCTCCAATAATAATATAATATAATAAATATAATATAATATAATATATAGTGTGTGTGTGTGTGTGTGTGTGTGTGTGGGCATCACTGCCTCTGGTGGTTGTGGCCGCTACCCAGTGCCGCTCCTGAGAGCCGCCACTGAATTTGAACCACCAAGCCCGCGGGTCACAGTCCTGCACTCTTATTTGGAAGTAAAAAAGAAGAAAACAACGTTTTTCAAAAAAAAGTTCTTGGGGAAATGGAATTAAAAAGAGAATAACATTTCCCCCCCACCCCAGACTCCTTAAGTGCTCTTGTCTTTTCAATTAAAAAAAATGAAATAAACTGAAACACCTCAACAAGAAACAGATGAATCATCTAATTAAAAAATGAACCAGGAACAGGAGCCAACAGCCTCAACAAACACGTGAAGAAATACGACCGTCCGCCGCCCAAGAGATGCAAAGCAAAACGACGGTGCGATCCTACATTACAGCGACGGCAGCATGAAGAACAAACGCAGAAAGAGAAAACCTCGAAGGCTGGAGAGGTCGCAGGGAGCTTAGAACCTGCAACCACAGCTCGCGGATGAGAAAAAGGCGCCACTGCTGGCGTGGACCGCGGCGTGGTGCTCGGTCCAGTGGTAGCAGCAAAGCCGTGGCTCGGAGTGACCTGGGAGAACTTGGGAGAGGGAACACGCATTCGCGGAGGCGCAGAGGCACAAGCCCTCTGAAAGAACTGGGTCCTGGAGACCAGGGGAGGCGCGCTTCCTACTCTGCACGGGCAAGGTCACAGGCACAGGGGAACGCCGTGCAGTCGAGGCCCATCGTGCAGCAGGAAAGGTTCTTGGGGTGGATGCATTCCGGGAAGGAGGACATACATGGGGTAGGGCAGTATCTTGGGCTTCTTTTCCGAGGGTTAAAATTCTCTTTCAGGGTTCTTACAAAGCAACTGATAACAGAAATTCAATCTGATGGGTAATCCTGTGCTGGGCATATCTGCTAAGGTAAAACCAAGAGTCAAAGCATCCACGCACTTGTGTGTGCTAAGAACGGATGAAACACACACACACACACACACACACACACACACACACACACACACACGATGGGAGACTAGGCCTGGCGGGGATGTGCATGACTCCTGCTGAGTAAACTTATCCTGTCACACAAGGGCAAAGATTGTATGAGACCATTGCTAGAAAGCAAAAATCCAGACAAAGGTTTTTAAAACGGATGTGGTAACCAAGCTGGGAGGGGATGGGCGGTGGGGCGGAGCTGAAACAGTCACTAGAGGGTACACAGGTCTTGGCTTGGTGAAAGGGCAGAGAGTATTCCACAGAGAGAGAGGAGAAAAAAGGGGGAGGAGGGCAGGGAAGGGCAAGGTTTGGGTAGTTGATAAATACCTTAAATGGTGTAGTACGACATTGATTGTCCGAAATGTAAACCGCCACCTAACTCACAACAGAAAGTGATTTTTAAAAAAATAAAATAATGGGAGCTGAGGGCCAGTGGCCTAGTGGTTGTGTGCGGGACTGCAGCCCACAGGGTTCAAATCCAGCAGCAGCTCTCCAGGAGCAAGGCAGGGCCTCCTACTCCCCACCCCCGCCCCCCCCCCCAAAGTTAAATAATGTAGACTGCTTTCTGGTATATCAAACCCAAACCCAAACTCATTTCCCCCAACTCCTGGAAATCCTGTGGATGCCACAGTAGATCTACGCTCTATAGGATCTCCCCAGCTATGCTCTTGTCAGAATTGCTCTCCAGCCTCACTTCCAAGGTGCCTCTGAGTAGACTTGAACTTCCAACCTTTCAGTCAGCAGTCAAACCTGTGAATCGTTTTTGCCCCTCAGGGTTCCTTCTGGCACGTATGTAAAGTAGATGAATGTATACTTTTATGTTTTATTGCTCAATTACAAGGAAATATATATTTAATTTTAATTTTTACTAAAAGATCTTTTTATTGGGGCATCCTACAACTCTTATTACAATCCATACATTGCTTGAATCAGACAAAGTTCTAAACATGTTGACTTCATTCTTTTGTAGACATTTACTTTTTTTTTAGACATTTACTTTCTTTATTTTTTTGGGGGGGGACAGGAAAGATCCTTTTATTGGGGTAGACACTAGTCCATGATAAGATGGGTGCAGATCCTCCCGTGACCCCCACTCAGGTTTAGAGGGTAGACATTTACTTTCTATTGATCCCTTCATATCAGCTTCTCTTTCCCACTGCTCCCCCACACCCTCGGAACCCCTTCATAGATTATAAATTGTTATTTTCATATCTCACTCCGACCCCTATCTCCCTTCCCAATGTTTTCTGTTGTTCTTCCCCCTGGGGAGGGGTGTATGATTATGTATTGATCACTATGATCAGCTCCCCGTTTCTTCCTTCCTCTCCCCTGCTTCTCCCTGCCCTTCTGGTAATTCTATTCCCGCTCCTGTTTCTGGATTCTGTGTGTCCTGGGCTTCCATCTCTTATCTATGCCTGTGCACATGCTCCGGTCTAGTCTGAATTGAGAAGCAGCACAAGGCCCATGGTGGTGGGGCTTGAGGAAGCCTCAAGGAACCAGATGAATTTTGTGTGTTCCATCGATGCTCTCCTGTGCCCTGGCAATTCATCCTTTCCCTGTGGGCCCTTTGTGGGAGGACTGTTCCATTGTTGCTTTGCTTCAACCCTCCTCATTCTCAACAATGTATTTGTTTGTATGTTATGTGTCTTCTGATGCCTATTACT
>PVJH01034803.1:8707-20391 GCA_004026705.1 Nesogale talazaci
GATTCTTGAAGATGCAGCATACAGCATGGCTCTCCTGGCATTTGCTCTCCCGACAGGGGGATAAGAGAGAATGGCATCAAGATGCAGGTTCTGATGATGACCTTGCAGAGAAGCGAGAGGTTCAAATGGACTTCAAATAAGATAGACAGGGTCTTAAGGTCCACAGGCAGTCACAAGGGATTTATAAAATAGCACAAGGCATTAGGCCATCGGTTCGAGGAATGGAATGACATTGGTCCCGTGTCTGGATTATGTTGGGCTCACCTAAAGCTCTGTGTAGCGCCCCCAAGGCTCAGACCACCGAGTGCATCGCCACCTCAGAGCCTTAGCGAGCACAGCTGGGACCCTTGGGCGTGCAGTCGATTCTGATTCACAGCAATCCTACAGGATGGAGAACAGCTCCATCACGTACCCCAGACTGCCCAGCGTTACTCTCTCTAGCAGACGGCCTTTCTCTTGCAGAACAGCTGGTGTGTTCGAACTGCTGACCTTGAAGCTTGTTGCCAAACTCTTAACCCACTGTGACGCCGGGGCTCTGTGCAGAGCTGAGGAGGGGCTCCTTGTGAGGGGCAGGAGGAATGTAGCCAGGGTCCGGCCCAGGGAGTTAATACCAACATGGATGGCATTAACCATTCTGACTGACAGCAAACCCACCACATACAGCACAGCAACACGCTGTCTGGTCCCGAACCCCCTCTTTCAGTGTGGATGTTGTTTGGGTTGGGTTGGGTTTTGCTTTGTTTTAGGTGCCATTGAGTCTGTTCTGACTCATAACAACTCTTCGTGTCACCGAAGGAAACACTGCCAGGAATGGGATCCTTCCTACCGTTGTTATCCAACATTTTCCAGCCACTGTGTCAATCCAGCGAATCAAAGATCTTCCTCTTTTCCCCCACTCTTCTGCCTTATCAAACACAGAGTCCTTTTCCAGAGACCAGTCTCTCCGGATAAGATGTCCAAAGTACGTGGGAAGAAGCAGCAGGGGTGAAATCACCATCCTCCCTTCTAAGGAGCTTTCTGATAACACTGGTCCCAAGACAGCAAGGATCAAGCAGGCTTCCCACAGTGTCTACTTACATAGGAAGCAGGCCACAGCCCCGAGGAAACATCCTTCTAATAGCATGAGGGTTGCAGCCTGAGTCAAGGTCCTCCCAGGCCTCCCTCAATTGCTTGGCCGTACATTGAACGGATCCCATCATGAAGTTGATGATCTCACATTGGGTCATTGTGGGAGGTACAGAATCCGGTGTTGGTGTGAGGATTCAGAGTGAAGGGATGGGGGTGGGGGGGTCTAGGCTGCCAATCACAACATAGCCAGTGAGAACTCTGTGTGGGAATGGCCTTCTGAGGATTCTAGGAACTCCTGTATTCCTCCCTAAAGGTGAAGACCCTCTCTCAGCTCACTCCCTGGGAGACATTGTAGCTGACAAGCCACATGGAGACAGGGTGATAGCAATCAGAGCATCAGAGGTGAAGGAACCAGGTGGGGACCCCTGCCAGCGCTGAGATGCGTCTACTGCCACTGAATCAATAAGGCTTTCCACCCACTGGCCTGTGATCTTCCTGTATTTGGCATCAATACACATGTTACATGAGTCTGAAGAGGAATTTACAGACTGGTACTGGCCATATGGGCGATTATCAGACTTATAGGCTTGGACTGGGCTGGGAATGTTTTCTCAATATTCAATTGCTCCTATATATAAACCTCTTTCTTACACACCGTGTTAATTCGGGTAGACTAGAGAAACAATTTCATAAAGATGCAATGTGTATAAGAAAGAAGTTTATATACAATGAATATTGAGAAATATTGAGAATATTGAGAAATCATCCCAGCCCAGTCCAGATCAAATCCATAAGTCTGATATTAGCCCATATGTCTGATACCAATCTGTAAAGCCCTCTTCAGACTGATGAAACACATGCAATGACGCCGAACGCAGGAAGACCACAGGCCAGTGGGTGGGAAGTCTTGTGGATCCAGTGGCGTTATAAACAATCTCAGTGCTGACAGGGGTCTCTAGATGCCTTCTCCAGGTTCAGAGGTATGGTTGCATCAGGGTAGGTCCATGTGGCTTCCCCAGCTTCCAGGGTATATCACCATGTGTCTTGTCAGTAGAGCATCTCTCCTGGGAGTCCACCTATCAGTAGAGAGTCTCCGAGAAGTGGAGCAGAGAGAAAGTATCTCTGACCTTCAAAGGGGAAATGCAGGAATTCCCAGAATTCTCAGGAGAAAGCCATGCCCACACAGAGGTCTCACTGGCTGAGACTTGACTGACAAACTAGACTCCACCCCTTCACTCTTAATCCTCTCAAGTCCAGAATTAACACCAGATGATGTAACTATCACATACACATATGACTGTCTATGAATTTTATCTCCCTAGTCTACCCAGACTAACACAGTCATCTCCATATCTCATGGGGTCAGGGAGGGGTTTGACTTAGGCCAAACCACTCCGCGTCCTGGCCCAGCTAAGTGGATCCCAGACCTAAACAACCAGCTTAGTTAGAACCATTAGGTTCTCCCCCTGATCCAAGGGTTCTCCCCCGAGCTAGGAGACGGACAGGTTCCCCTGTAAGGAGACTGCTGTATCTGCCCCACTGACATTGTCAGCTGTTTCTGAGTCACGCCCCCGATGGTGATCCCAGGCACGGCAGAGCAAGCCACTGCCCGGTCCCCACGCTGTCTGAGACCACTGCTGCAGCCACTGTGTCCATCCATCTCCAGGAAGGTCCCTCGTTTAATGCTGGCCCTCTGTTTACCAAACACGATGCCCAGTGCCAGGGACCGATTCTCCTGTGGCCATGCCCGAAGGAAGCCCAGCCAAGTCTGGCCCTCCCCTGCCCCTGCTTCTGAGGGACGTTCTGGGGCAACACAGCACTAACGACTCCCCAAGCAAACGGCAGGGGAACACTTGCCTTTGGAACTTCGGGGCAAATGTCTATCCTCTCGTCTCTCTTCCTCCTTCCTCCCTTCCCTCGGAGGCCAGAGATTCTGAGACTAAGTGGATGCTGACGGAGGTGGGTGTCCTGCCAATGCATCCGGAACACTGCACAGGGGACGCACTGCTGCTCCCAAGGGACCAGAAGCCGGCTTCCCACCTCCAAGCTGCCACCCGGCCTCCGCCAGGGCCCTGTGCTATTTCCTCAAAGGCTGCACCCCTGTGACTCACTGTGCCGAGAATAACGGGTTCCCAAATAGCAGCTGTTACATCCTTTGTTCCAGGCTTGCCACCTCCTCACGGCACCTTCCAAACGCCTTGTCCCTTCCCGGGCAAAGCCCCTTCCCCCACCCCAGGTCTGTGTCCCAGGATGAAGTCAAATAAGGGGACCAGGGGATCTCAGCCCTGGGTGGGAGATGACAGAATTCCCCCCACTCACCTCACGGCACCATGTTCTCCCCCAGGCCGCTGGCTGTGCAGTCTCTTTCTGATCATAGAAGCCCAAGTAATGGATCTGTGGGCGACCACACTCTGACTTTGGACCCTGGCTTCTAAAGAACCCTTCACATTGGGTGGGCTACACTGGCCACACCGGGGGGTTTGTTTTGATGTCAGGTGACCAATTGTCAGGGTGTGGACTGGGTGACACAGGCCTGTGGGGCTGCTAGAAGCCTGCTAAGACACACCCTCCCTTTCTAGAACATTCAGGGAGAGCCTCCTCATGGAGCACCCGAGGGTCACCCTGAGTGGTGAGTCCAGCCTGTTTGCAGCCTAGTCTGGGTGGACGAGAGAAACAAATTCCTAACCACTCACATGTGTGTAAGTAGCAGCTTTATATACGAGAGCAATTGTACATTAAGGAAACATCCCAGCCCAGTCCAGATCAAGCCCGTAAGTCCCCTATGACGCCCTATGTCCAATGTTAGTCCATGAATTCCTCTTTAGAATCACGTCGGCATGCAATGATGCTGAATGCCGAAAGGTCACAGGTCAGTGGGTGGGAAGGCTTGTGTACCCAGCGATGGTAGAAGCATCTCGGCGCTGGCAGGGGTCTCCCTGTGGCTCCTTCAACTCCCAGGACATGAGAGTAGCTCCAGGTGTCTTGTCAGAAGGAATATCTCGCCGGAAATGAGCAAGACACCCGAACTCCAAAAAATCAACCTATTCCCTGCCATGGTGTCAATCCTGACCCCCTAGTGATCCACAGGGTGGGGAGGAACTATCCCAGAGGGGAAGGGGGTTCCGTGGCTCTAATTCTCTACTGCAGCAGCAAGCCTCATCTTTCTCCCAAGGAGTGGTTGATGGGGTCAAACCGTCAGCCTGGTCATTAGGGGCCCAATGCATACCCCACCAAGTTACCTGGATGGATTCAAACCACCACGTTTTCCATTTGTCGCTTAGGGCTGTGGTGTTGCGTGACCAGACTCTTTCCTTCACAGAAGCCCTACATAGACCAAACCCAGTGTGCAGACTGAGTCCACTCTGACCACAGACACACTGTGCATTCCTGAGACTGCTAGTCTTGATGGGAATAATGAGCCTCCTCTTTCTCTCGTGGGGTTGACTGCTGAGTTTGAACTGCTGACCTTGCAGTGAGTAGCCCACCTTGCAACTCACTCTGCCACCAAGGTTCTGTGACTCTAGCTAGCACAGCAGAAAGGCCCCGTGCGGTATCCAAGGCTGTCAATTTTTACGGTGGACACATCTGTCTCCCAAGGGGGTGTGGAGTTGCTGGTGGGTTTAAACCCCTGATGTCTGAGACCAAGAATTTGACGACTGTGCTGTGAAGGCTCCTTCTGATCCATACCTGGAACACACCGAACAATGCCACCGGGGTGGGGGGTAGTTTTGCAGACGGAGTCATCCCACTCCCGGGAACAGCTATGTGTGTTCATCTGTCCAGTGGCCATTGGCCCTCAGAAACATCCTTCAGTCAGACAAAGGACACAGCATCATATAAGCATCCTGACGACCCTTGTACCCTTGAGTCCCGCTGCACTCGTGAAGACAACACCCAGAGAGACAACAACAACAACAACAACCACACACACACACACACACACACACACACTTCCCAGCCCCAATATTACAGCTTTCACAGCACGGACCAAACACGCAGGCAACTTTTGAGGCGAAAAGGCTGACAGATTTCCTGGCACGAAACCCAGAGGGCACGTCAGAAGCCATTGCTACAAAACGAGAGGTCCAGATTTTCCCAACCACTGCTAATCATCCCTCTTCCTGTGGGGACTTTCTGGGTCATAAAAGGCCTGCAGCAGGTTTACCCCCCACTAAGAAAGAAAACACAGACAGCCATTGAGTCCGTGTGACTCTTGGCAACCTTACAAGCTAGGGCAGAACTGTCCCTGTGGGTCCCGAGACTGGAATGCTTCATGGGAACCCTATACCTTGCCCTTTTGTTCCCATGGAGCAGCTGCTGGGCTCAAACGGCTGGCCTTGAGGTGAGCGGCCCACCCCACAAAACTCCTGTCACCAGAGTTTGTCCTCTGGAAGGTATGGAAGGCCGGGATGTCACCTGGAGGACGCAGGTGCGTCTGACACAAGTCTTGGCCTTTCCAGCCGTGTGGATGTCAGCTGATGGAGGCCAAGGCCGGGGTGGGGGTGTAAGCTGGGCAGAAGAGAGGCTTTCGAATCAGGGATGGGTGACGAGCACAGAATTTCCCGTGGCATGAATAGATACATAGGGAAGACGTGCAGCCAAAGGCCTCTTAGAAGCCAGGATGGCCAGAGCTTTGGACAAGGAGGGGCCAGTCTCTGGAGAAGGACATGGTGCTTGGTGAAGTAGAGGGGGTTGGAGGAGGGAGGGGAAGACCCTCACCATGACGGATTGACACACCAGGGCTGCAAGAACGGGTTCAAATGCAGCAATGACAGTGAGGGCAGGGCCGGACCTGACTCCTTCAACAGTGCCTTACAACAGCCACATAACCTGCCACAGGGGGCTGGGGTGGGGTGGGCAGACAATGTATTCTTGTGTCAGCTAAAATGTAACAGGTTGTGAAGATGTCAGCTAGAGAGACTTCCGCCTGCCTGCTGGGGAGAAGGAGGCAGAGTAACAACTTTCCATGTTAAGCAGTCGTATGTGAACATTGACATCACGCCTGGTAAAACCGAAGATCGACACAAAAAAGGAAGGTCCTGGATGAGGTGGATGGTCCTGGCGCAACCTTGAACCCCAACGTAGAGGCTGCAAGGAAGGCCCCGGGCTGGGCAGTGCTTGGTCCTGCTGAGCGTGGGCCCCTGTGAGTTCCACACACCTGTAGGCACCTAACCACAATGTATCAGCATTTGTTCCCCCAGCCAGTGTTGCAGTTGCATAATCTACTGCCAACTGGAGGGAGGGTTGGAGTCTAGGTCCTAACCAATCCTGCCTCTGTGTGGGCCTGACTCTCACCCGAGGATCATGGGAACACTGGTCTTCCTCCTTGGAGGTGGGACACACTCTCTGGCTGCTTCGTCTTCCGGCTGACAAGCCACTTGGAGCTATGGCGATGGAGTCAGAGCCCTGGAGCTGGAGGAGCCACGTGGAGACCCCCACCAGTGCTGAGAAGCTTCCACTGCCTGCAGCCGAGAGCCACAGGATCCACAAGCCTTTCCACCCGCTGACCCGTGATCTTCCACGGCATGTGTTGTATGGGTCTGAATGGTATCGGACATATGGGCTAAGATCGGATTTATGGACCTGATCTGAACTGGGCGGGGCTGTTTTCATAAGGAAAATTGCTCTTTGAGACAAAGCTGGCTCTCACACAGGCATGCTTGTGGCTGGATTTGTTTCTCCAGTCAACCCAGACAACACATCCAGCAAGCAAGCATGAGAAATGTATCAATGACCACCTACGCGCCTCTCAAGGACGGAGTGAAATTAAACTGTGCTCAAGGGCTTTGGACTTCCAGTCTGATGAACTCTGGCAGGAGCGCGAGCCTAGACTCGGGGATTAAGGTATTTGATGTTGTGCATCCATATTGGTATCGGGATCTAGCCAAGGTGGGAAAACCTGCTCGTGGAAGGAGTCCTGGTGTCACGGCGACTAAGCATGGGGCCCCTAACCACAAGCCACCCCTGTGGCTGCTGACGGCAATGCCCTCGTCGCTCTGCCAGAGCAAAGACAGGTCTTTGTACTCCCATAAAGCCACCTTCTCGGAAACTCACAGGGGCAGTTCTTACCCCCTTCCAAGAGGGTCATGCTGAAGCATCAGCAACTTGAGGGCTGCATTAAGAACAGAACCGGGCACTGCCTGGTCTTGTACTACCTGTGACTGATGGCAGATGGGACCACGGCAGTGCGTTCCATTCTTACACTGGCTGATGTCAGAAGTGGGTTGCCAGACCTTTCTTCCTCATCTTCTTTGGTCTAGAAGCTCCACTGACTGACACCTATTGCACGTCACAGCAGCATGAGGGGCACCAGCCTGGCATGCAAATGCCGCCCCCCCCCACCTCCCAGTGACCCTCACACACTCAACGATTCCAGCGAGGGGTTTGTTTTTATAGTAGAAGCCCTCACCAACAGGAGAGGAGAAGAAAGCCAATGAAAATGTCTAGATCATGGGTGAGGGGAGGATGAGGGGAAGCAGGAGGAGACTTAGAAGCTGGGACACACTGGAAGGTGTGGTCACATGGGAGGCCACATGAGGAAGTCCTGTCCTGCATCAACAATGGGTTCCTGCTTGGGACCCTCAGACCCAGGGGTGGCCCCCAGGGAGCTGCACAGTCGGAGTCCCTAGTCAACACAGAACTGGCCCATCAGCAAACTGCCCATCTCTAGCTGCTGGCCCCTCTCTGAACTGGGGAACTGGGATCTTGGAGGATGGACGCGACCCTCCAACCTTACAGTCCAGTGTGCTAGCCGCCAGCCCCCCGCTCAGCATCTCCACGACCTAAGGTGGTCACGCTCACCCCTCCGTGTGGGGTGCGTGTGTTCATCTGAGTCTCTCACCCCGGACTCTAAGCTCTAGCAAGACCGGCTCTTCTCCTGTTTCTCTCCTCACCATGCTGGGTCCAGGAGAGCCCTGTGCCATGGCGGGTGGCTATGTGCTGGACTGCCGGCCACACAGACAGCGGTCTGAACCCAGAAACCGCTCCACGGAGACGAGGCAGTCTGTTTCCAAAGAGAAGTCCAGCCCCAGAAGCCCGGTAAACCACCTGCCTCTGCCCTGTAGGGTGGAGTCCAGTTGGGATGGGCATGATGGTGGTGGGTCCGGGCGCTGCATCGAGAGCCCCGGAGGCGGTGGCATGGGGACTAAAGCACTCTGTTGCTAATCCAACTGTGAGCCCTTCATGCCTCTCCACCATCCCGCGGAAGAAAGATGTCTGGTCTTGGAAACCCTGGGGAGCGGTGCTGGTTCTGTCCTGCAGCCTGCCTCTGAGTCAGGACTGACTGGCGGCAATGGGTTTGATTGGCAGGGCAGAGGGGGCAGGTCCTGTGTTGCTAGGAGACACCCCCTAGCGGCATAGTAGGTTACATGTTGAGGATGGCAGTCCAAACTGACCAGCCGCTGCCTGAGAGCTCAAAGACGCTTTCGGCTCCGGTCCAGATTTACCTTACTGTCTGGAAAACCACAGGGGCATCTCTACCCTGTCCTATGGGGCGTTGACTCCATGGCAGTCCGTTTGGTTTCATCCGGCCTGGTTTGGTTTCTAGTGAGAGCCCTGGTGGTGTATGGATTAGGCAGGAGAAAGGTCAGTCGTTCAAATCCACCAGCTGCTCCGAGGGAGAGAGACCAGGCTTTCTGATCCCATAGAGAGTCACAGAAACCCACAGGGGCAGTTCAACCGGTCCTATAGGGTCGCCCTGGGTCACCAGCCGACTGCGTCGCAGTGAGTTTGGAGGTGGGCTGTGGCTAGCCCTGAACCCAGACTGTGCCCTCCCTGAATGCCCATTCACTGATGGACACAGGAACAAAGGGACAAGGCTGTCGACCCCGTGATGGATCAAAGTTCACCCACACCAGCTCTTCTTCGAGGCCAGGGCTGGACGGGCAGACAGCGTGTGTGTGTGTGTGTGTGTGTGTGTGTGTGTGTGTGTACACGTGCCAGGCAAGTGTTGGGAGGGGAACCCCGAGCTGATAGCCCCAACCTGCCTCATTCACTGCCCAATCCTATTCAGAGGGTGGCTGGGGTTCCAACACATGCCTCCAGCTGTCCCCCGACCCAGGAGCTGAGTGGTTATTTGCCTCTGGAGACCAGAAAAATGTACCGGGTTTTAATCTTGAGACTTCTAGAAAGAGACATGCAAAGGGCTGAATCACAAATGACTCTCTCTCAGCTTCCACCCATCTTCTCCTGGCAGGGAGACCTCCTGATTCACAGTCAACGCAGCTCCCCCCGAGGTGGGGAAGATACCAGAACGGCTCCTGGGTACCCGACCCATCTGCTGGGTACCATCATCCCTACACTAACTGCGATGGTGCAAAGGTTGCGGGTTAGAGTCCACCCCGGCTGTAGAACAGTCTCTTTGATAACTCTGTCAGTATGCCAATTGACCTTAATGTCCTCACCTCCAAATTGGCCCTGAGCCCCCAGGCTCTGGGATTTGTTTCTAACTGCTGCTGTCACAGTTTGGGGGGGTGGGGAGGGTGCCGGTAGCACATCCCCCAGAGAGTGAAGACAAAGCAAAGACCCAGCTGCCGCCCCACCTTGAAGCTGTCCTGTATCCTCCATCCTTCCCCACCCCCCCTGGAGTGAGTGTGCACATGAGAGTTATGTCAAGGGTGCGTGGGACTCACGGACGCTGCGCTGGGCTTCCCCAGACAGAATCATTGTGTGCAGGCTTAGAACTCCCTTCCCAGCGCACGGGCTGCTGCACGTGATCAGGGAGGGAGTGTGGTTGGTGGGGTGGGGAGAGTCTAGGAAACAAAATCCTCCACTCCCCAGCTTGGAAGAAGAGCTGTTTCTTGCTCGCTAGGATCAGAAAAGATCCCGCGTGAACCTGTCATCCTGGAACCCTGTGGCAGGGTCTGCACAGGGGAGGCGGGTTATAGGATTCTGAATGAACTCGAGAACAATGCAGCGGCACTGAAGTCAACAACACATGCCACGGCACAAAAATGCAATGGGAAGGGCGCCTTCTTACCACGGAGCAGCCAAGAAGCTGGCCTGTCTGTCGGACAGAAGACCTCTGCTTCAGTGTTTGCTTGTAACGCATCGCTCGTTAGCTCAGGGAACACAGATGGTCCTTGTTCCTCTTTTTCCCTCCCCAAAACAAGCCTGACGATGTTGCTTCCCAGCATGTAATGAGCTGCTGTCAATCTGGTTCTTGACTCATGGTGACCCCCTCACCTGGACGTGGGGGCTCCCCACGTGGGCCTGCTCACCATCACCTGTGGATCAACTGCTGTGCTCCACAGGGCACCCCTCCTCCCACTGCCGTCAGATTTCCGAAAGTAGATCACCAGGCCTTTCTTCCTAGTCTTAGTCGGGACGCTGTGCTGAAACCAACGCAGCATCCTCGCGCTGCCACCAGGTCGGTTCCGACTCGTCTCCACTCTACAGGGCAGAGTAGGGCTGGCCCTGTGGGTTTCCAAACTTGTGACTGCAGAGGAAAGCCTCATCTTTCTTCCTTGGAGCGATGGGTGGGCTCAAACTGCCGACTCTGCAGCGGGCAGGCCAAGGCTCCAACCCCTGCGACCTCTGGGGCTCCTGGGGCCGTATCCCAGCAACACATGGTCCTCCCCTGAGAGGCAGGCGGCGGTGGCCGTGAGGTGCATTGGCTGGGAGTCCAACGTGGGTCTCCCGAGTGACTCACGGTTTACATTCGGTCTCAATCACAGCTCAGATACCCAGATGGGTTCTGAGGACTGCGAATGTCTCTTTTGACAATTGCCGAGCATCTGTCAAGTCACCGCCACTCATGATGAGATGTAGAACGTTCCCACCGGCCCTGCTAATGCTCCAGGCGCAGCCCATGGCTGTCCTCTCACAGGGATCTGTGTAGCTGGTCTAGCCCACTGTATCATAGGACCCTGGCTTTGACATTACAGCATTCCCTGGCCACGTGTTGGCAGCTCCTTCCCTGTGACCACCAGCTGTCTCTCCAGAGTATGTCTGCAGAATCATGTTTATTTGCACCTCTGCTCTTTCTGGTTCAAGGCTGCCGGATAAGGATAAGCAAGACTGCTAGGAACCATTGACACAGTCCCTCTTGTCTGTGAACAGCTGTGTGGGGCCGTTTCCCAGGCAAAGAGGCAGTGGTAGCATTTAGCCATGAAAAAAAATCGTGCCCGTGGCAATTAGTGTTCAGTCGCTTAACGATCTCTCACAGCTGGTGATAGGACCAGGGCTGACAAACGGAAATTGCTCGTTGGAGCCTACCTCCAGTGGTGCCCAAGGAACATGCCAGGCCCGCTATCCGCTGGACATGCCTCCACTACATAGGCAACCAGGCCTATGGTGGATGAGTGTCCGGATGGAGAGGCCCTGGACAGGGACCTGACCGACACCCAGCTATTACTGGTGCCCAGACAGGGCAAGGTTCATCCACCCAACAGAAATATGGAGGGTGCTAGCTGGGTGTCCTGGTGGTTCTGGGATTAAGAGCTAAGCCTGCAAGCCCACACACGAGTCTCTGCTTGGGATAAAGCTGTGACTGTCTGCTTCTTGAAGGATTAAAAAAGAACAAACACCAAACACCTCACTATCAGCCTTGGAAATCTTCTAGAATACTTCTACTGTGGCCTGTAAGGCTGCTCAGAGTTGAAATCAATTCAATGGCA
>PVJH01034804.1:0-20267 GCA_004026705.1 Nesogale talazaci
ACACACACACACACACACACACACACACACTCCAGTCAGTGCTGCCATTTATGTCCCCTGTGATTTCTATTTTTTGGTGGCATCACTGCTCTGGTGGGAGTAGGAAGCCCAGCCTTGCTCCTGTAGAACTGCTGCTGGATTTGAACTGTCAGCCCTGTGGACTGCAGTCCAGCACACAACCACTACACCACCAGGGCTCAACTCCTTTGTGATTTTGAGCAAGTTATTTTACTTTACTTTAAAAGTCAGTTTAGGGCTGAGCCCTGGTGGCATAGTGGTTGTGCGCGGGACTGCGGCCCACTGGGACGGAGGTTCAATTCCAGCAGTGGGGCTGGGCCTCCTACTCCCACCACCGGAGAGCAGTAATGCCAAAAAAAAAAACAAACCATAAAAAAAAATCAGTTTATTGGGGGCTCACACAAATCATCACAATCCATCCATCCATTGTGTGAAGCACATTTGTACATATGTTGCCATCATCATTTTCAAAATATTTGCTTTCTACTTGAGCCCTTTGTATCAGGTCTTCATTTCCCCCTTCCTCCCTGCTCCCTCCTCCCTCATGAATCCTTGATAACTTATAAATTATTATTATTTTGTTATATCTTACACTGCTTGACATCTCCCTTCACCCACTTTTCTGTTGCCCACCAAGGAGGAGGTTATATGTAGATCCTTGTAATTGGTTTCCTCTTTCTACCTGACTCTCCCTCCACCCACCTGGAATCGTCACTCTCAGCACTGGTCCTGAAGGGATCATCTTTCCTGGATTCCCAATGTTTCTGGTTCCTATCTGTACCAGTGCACATCCTTTGGTCTAGCTGGATTTGTAAGGTAGAATCGGGATCATGATAGTGGAGGGTGGGGGTAGGGGTGGGGAGAAAGTATTTAGGAACCTGAGGAAAGTTGTATGTTTCATTGTTGCTACACTGCACCCTGCCTGACTGGCTTGTCTCCTCCCCATGACCCTTCTGTAAGAGGATGTCCAGTTGCCTACAGATGGGACTTGGGTCCCCAATCTGCACTTGCCCTCACTCCCAATGATTTGACTTTTTGTCTTTTGATGTCAGATACCTGATCCCTTCTGATACCTCGTGATCACACAGGCTGGTGTGTTTCTTCTATGTGGGCTTTCTTGCTTCTGAGCTAGATGGCCACTTGTTTACCTTCAGACCTTTAAGACCCCAGACACTATAACTTTTTATAGCTGGGCACCATCAGCTTTCTTCACCACATTTGCTTATGCACCCTTGAACAAGTTATTTATTTATTTTTTTAAATCATTTTATTGGGGGCTCACACAACTCTTATCACAATCAATACAGACATCTTTGTATGCAAGCTACATTTGTACATTTGTTATTATTATTCTCAAAACATTCTCCTCCCACTTAAGCCCTTGGTATTAGCTCCTCATATTTTCCCTCTCTCTCTGCTCCCCCCTCCCTCATGAACCTTTGATAATTTACAAATTATCATTATTTTGTCATATCGTACACTGCCTGATGTGTCGGCCTATACCCACTTCCCCATTGTCCGTATCCCAGGAAGGAGGTTATATGTAGATTCCTGCAATCAGTTCCCCCTTTCTACTCCACCTCCCCTCCACCTTCCCGGTATCACCACTCTCACCACTGGTCCTGATGGGATCATCTGTCTTGAATTCCCCATGTTTCTGGCTCCTATCCGCACCAGTGTACATCCCCTGCTCTAACTGGATTTGTAAAGTAAAATTGGGATCATGATAGTGGGGGGTGGAGAGAGGAGAAGCATTTAAGAACTAAAGGAAATTTGCATATTTCATTGTTGCTACCCTGTACCTTGACTGGTTCGTCTTCTCCCTGCGACCCTTATGTAAGGGAATGTCGCTTCACCTTTGGGTCTCCAATCTGTACTCCCCCTCATTTATAGTGCTAGAATTTTAGTTCTTTGATGCCTGATACCTGATCCCTTCGACACCTCATGATCACACAAGGTGGTGTGTTTCTTCCATGTGGGCTTTCTTGCTTCTGAACTAGATGACCACTTGTTTACTTTCAAGCCTTTAAGACCCAGAGGATATATCTTTTCATAACTGGGCACCATGAACTTTCTTCACCACGTTTGCTTATGCACACATTTGTCATCAGCAATTATATCAGGAAGGTGGGCATGCAATGTTATGATTTTTAGTTCTTTGATACCTGATAACTGATCCCTTTGACATCTCGTGGTCACACAGGCTGGTGTGCTTCTTCCATTTGGGCTTTGTTGCTTCCAAGCTAAATGTCTGCTTGTTTACTTTTAAGTCTTTAAGATAACACTTTGAGCAAATTATTATTTTTTTGGGGGGGGGCATCACTGCTCTCTGGTGGTGGGAGTAGGAGGCCCAGCCCCACTGCTGGAATTGAACCTCCGTCCCAGTGGGCCGCAGTCCCGCGCACAACCACTACGCCACCGAGCAAATTATTTTAACCTCTTTGTGCCTCAGTTTCCTTACCTGTAAAATGGAGATGATAATAGTAATTATTATTTTTTCTTTTTTGTTTGTTTGTTTTTGGGTTTTTGGGGGGCATCACTGCCCTCAGGTGGTGGGAGTAGGAGGCCCAGCCTTTGCTCCTTGGAGCTGGAATCGAACCCCATCCCAGTGGGCCGCAGTCCCGCGCACAACCACTACGCCACCGGGGCTCAGCCCCTAATAGTAATTATTTTATAGTGGTAAGAATTAAATTATTTTTTTAATTTTTGGGGGGGCATCACTGCCCTCTGGTGGTGGGAGTAGAAGGCCCAGCCTTTGCTCCTGTGGGCCGCTGCTGGAATTGAACCTCCATCCATCCCAGTGGGCCGCAGTGCTGCGCACAAAGAATTAAATTATTTGATTAATGGAAAAATGTTTAGTTTCCCAGAAGGATATACCTTATTTCTACAAAGAAAATAAAAACAAAATCAGGTTCCTAAGTGTCTGGAAGTGGCCTTGCTCTGCTGGGAAACGCACCTGGGTACCAGTCTGAGCATCTTAGTAGGCATTGCTAGCGAGTACCTGTGCTTTCTCTCTTTGGCCTGGCCTGTGCTCTCTGTCTTATGCTGAGCTCACCGATGCACTTCTATTCAAGCGTGTGGCATCTCCAGAGAGTGGTGGCCCTGTGCGTTTAGGAAGGACCAACAGTGATGACTACAGCAGAAACTTACGAGATAACATCATTTCTATGCAACAGAGTGCGTATTTCATTTGCATGATAAATTAGATTCACTGACCTCAATTCCAACACATGTGTAACCACATGTTACAGAGCAGGTTCAGGCCTGCTCCCACCCACTATGTAACTTTCAGATTGGACTTTAGATTTGGAGTTTGCCATACTTGAATTTAAGTGCCATGTCTACCTTTTACTTGCCGTAGGAACTTAGACTAGTAATTAATCCTTTCTGAAACTCGGTTTTCTTATCTGTTGAAATGGATAGAGTACTTACTCCAAAGGCTGCCTTCTGCCACAATCCAGGGGTGCCTATCACAACACATTTTGTATGCTGATAACACACCTCCCTTACATGATTTTTGCGAGGGTTAAAATGATTAAATGTTTATCTAAAGCCAATTAACTCAGAGATGATGGTCACTCAGTAAACCTTAGTTACTATTATTTTTCATGCACAAGTACTTCCTATCATAGTTATAACAGCAGGAGGACGTGGAGTCATCCGGGTTAATGAGGCTGGCTTTCTGAGGATACTTTAAATAATTTTGAAAGGTGGGAAGGAACTCATTTTGGCCGAGAAGATGAAGGTGAGTCTTTGGAGAAGAAAGAAGAGGGACCAGGTGTCTGAGTGACAAAAAGGAGATGATTAGATGCAGGCTATCCCTGTCCTCACAGCTTCCACTCCTGGGGACTCACAGAAGCGCCTTCAGCTTGGCTTTGGAAGGAAGGAGACAGACATCTCCTGCGGCAAGGAAGAGAAGACATGGCGCCCTCTCTGGAGGACTGACCTCGAGGCCTTGACCCGCCAGCAGACAGTTCTGTGAGGGGAAGAGACCTGGTGAGTTGAGGGTCTGGCCAGGGCTCTTTGAGCAGGTGCACAGCTGACCTGGGGCTTCTGCACGCTGAAGGAGTCAGCAGGGTGGACGGATTGGCTTTCCCCCAGGTGCTTGGGATCCTTGTCTCCTGGCTCATGGAGTCTTTTCTAGGAAAGGTGAGACGCTTTACACAGGAAAGAGCACAGAGGACTGTGGGAACGTTTGAGCTTGAACCTGAGGTTTACAGTGATCCCCATGAGGCTGTGGGAGAGATGCGCAGAGCAGGTGGTGCCAATTTCCTGATGCCCCATCCGAGTCCCACTCCATCTTCTTCACCCTGCTCTGGGTCAGACGGGGACAGAACTGTAGTGTCTTTGGGCTTCTGGCTGGGCTCCGTCAGCCAGCATGCGTCTAGGGGGTGGGGTGGGGTGGAAAGAGCAACAAGGAGAAGAAACCTGGAAGTGGTGGGCTCCTTGCTTCTCTCCACAGGCTGCCTGTGTGCCTCCATAGAGCCGCTGTCCTGCTAGGGGAGCTCTCGCCTCCACAACCCTCTCCCTCTGGGTCCGGTCCCTGTTGGTCTCCAGGTCGTGGCACTTCCTCGTGGGCAGTATCCCTGGCTCGCCCCGCTGGTCCTTGTGCTTCCCCACACCTGCCCACACCGGTGGAAGGAAGCCGTCTTCCATTGGTCTGATTTGAGACTGCCATCTGCTTTCAGTGGAGATCCGGGCTGCTGCAAAGGCAAATCAAGAAGTATTGCTGTTTGAAATCCAGTTCGTACAGGCTCAAACAAAACATGTTTCAACGTGTTTCTGTGGTCAGTGAATGACTGTAGACAACGTCTTTCAGTAATTAAAAAAAAAAGACTTGTTTAGTCTCATGAGGGCTCCTGCCGGCCCCCACCCCTCACAGAGAGTATTTCTTGTTCAATCTCGTGGGAAAAAAGTGATCTGGAGATTAGGGTTTGTGATGGTAAGTGATTATGCCAGCTGGCTACTCCTTAGTAGCCAGCATAGGAACAGGGCTCAACCTATCCATTGTGTCATCTTCTTAGTGTCATATTCTCTTTTGTAGAACAGTGAGAGACACTGTGAACTCGCTCTCTCCGCCACTGTGCCTTCTTGCTACCTGGGGACTCTGCCTTGCCTCCAGGGGTGACCCCGAGAGCTGGGGGCATCCTGCCAGGGCCCACTGACTTTGGAGCCACACCACCCTGTGCCCACGGACCGGGACCCCTTGCTTCACTTGTCTGCGTCATCGACCTGTAGCTGCGTGAATCTGAAGGGCCTGGACTTACAGACTTGAGTGGGACTGGGCTGGGCTGCCTTGCTCAGCTCAGATCTTTTGATATCAGGCATCGAGCTCTTTATTATGCACCCCGGAGTGTCAGTGGATTTAGACAACTCAGCCTAACACAGAGCTAATCTCAACGCTTTAACAAAACCCACCTGGGTAACTTCCTACATCTCTGAAGTCTTGCAACAAGCTCATGGGAATGCTGCCCCCCCTAAAATAACAGTTTTCAGATGGATTGAGAATGTAAGGAAGTCCTCAAAGATGAGTCGAGAGAGAAGGCTGGGGAACATCATGCCATCTACCACCTTAATGCCATGATCTTGGCCCTGTAGACTTCTTTGTGCTCCGGAAACTCAAAGACTTCCAAAAGGAATACAGTCCGAGCCCCTGGAGGGCGATGTGGTGTCGATAAAAGAGTGCAGAATGCTCTGCTTAGAGAGATGCAGGCCTTGCCTTTCGTGTGTACAGACCTAGATAGAGGCTAGGTCAAGAAACAGCAGATTAGCCTGCTGATATTTTTGTTTTTAAAAGTTTCTATGAAGGGCTGAGCCCCGGTGGCGTAGCGGTTGTGCGCGGGACTGCGGCCCACTGGGACGGAGGTTCAATTCCAGCAGTGGGGCTGGGCCTCCTACTCCCACCACCGGAGAGCAGTGATGCCAAAAAAAAAACAAAAACAAAGTTTCTATGAAAACAAAGTTTCTATGGTTTTATAGCAATACTTTTGGATTTACCCTTGTATTTAACTTTTTGAGAAACTGCAACCTATTGTTTGCAGCAGCTGCACTATTCTACATGCCCACCAGCAACGTACAAGTGTTCCTTTTCTCCACATTCTTGTCAACCCTTATCATTTTCCTTCACCTTCCCCTCCTCCCTCCACCCCCCATGCTCTATAGATAGATGTGGGTGGGAAGTGGTTATGTCCTAGTTGTCTTGATGTGCATTTTCTGGTGTTGATGTGGTGTATATCTTCTTTGGAGAAATGTTTATTCAAAGATTTTGTCTATTTTTTTTTTTAGGCATCACTGCCCTCAGGTGGTGGGATTAGGAAGCCCAGCCTTTGCTCCTGGGAGCTGGAATTGAACCTCCAACCCAGTGGGCCGCAGTCTCGCGCACAACCACTATGCCACCGGGGCTCAGCCCAACTTTTGTCTATTTTTTTGTTTGTCTTTTTGTAGTCGAGTTTGTAGATGGTGTTTCTATATTGTGGATACCAAATGCTTATGAACTCCATGGGTGCCAAATTAGCTTTGGACTTTCCACATGTCTGTTCAGGAGTTGAGGCAAGAGCTCAAATAAAGTTGGCAAACTTTAATGTCTTTCCATATTTTCAAGTCTGAGTTTGCCTTACACTAAGCACTCTACCCAGCAACTCCCAGCAACTCATAGCCTTCCAATGTCAAATCCCAGAGAGGCTCATCTCTGCCCCAATGGAGTCAGCACAAGTTTTAGCGTTGAGTCCCCTCCTTGAGTGGGAAGGAATCACATGTACACTTTGGAACAAACCCGTGGGTCGCACTGAAGCAGATACTTGCTCCAGGAGCTTGGAACATGTGATGGGATTAATAGTGTGTCAAACTGATGATTCTCAGAGATTTGGCAGACATCAGACTGATCTCATCTCTGTAATATAATATGTAATCCTCCATCTGACGATGCGATGAAAGCAGCCAATCAGTTGAAAATCAATCAGTTTTCTTAAGGACATAGCCTCTATCCAGTCTATCTGGCTACTCTGGCAAAGCTCTCTCTCTCTCTCCCTCTCTCTTTTAATTTAAGGAGAACATTTATTACATCCAAATGGAACAAAGACAAAGAAGGGGGACAACTAACACAAAGCCATAATGGCATCAAAGCTCACTCACTCTCGATCCTGTATCGTCTGACCTCTGATTTTTGCAACATGATCCAGCCTACTGTCTGACCTGCAGATATTGAGATTCGCCAGTTTTAGAAGCCTTGAGGACCAGCAGCCTACAGAGCTGGGATTTAAATGCTGATTGGTCCAACACCGGCACACCTAACTCCACATCGCATTGCTGCTCGGTGCGGACTCCGGCGGGCAGGGCTGTGGTGAAGTTTAAAAGTGGTATGATAAAAGTAATACTTGGAGATCGTATTTATTGTGCCAGGCCTGGAGCCGAATGTTCTAAAGGGATTGATTCACAGTTCGTCCTCCCAGCCGCAGACCCCGCAGGAACTCCAGCAAGGGCACTTGTTCTCCCTGCATCCGCCCTGACTTTCCTCCTCCTGCCGGTTCAAACCTCTCTCCGTCCTTCGCCATTCTGGGCTCTCCAGAAGTCCACGTCGTCTCAGAGCTATCTGGAGAAGTCCTATTGGAAGGGAGGTGCTGGGTCAGGAGAGCGGGTGGGAAGACAGGCCTGGCGGCATGCGCCGAGTGGCCTCACACACAGTAGCTAGTGTGTTTCCCCTGAGGAACGAGACACACTTAAAAACATCTCCAGGGGGCTAGTGCTTGCGGTTGTTAGGTCCCAGCCAGTGAGTCCCAGCCCATAGCGACTTTGTGCACAGCAGAACCAAACAGGGCCCCGTCAGACGCCATGCTCACAATGGCCCCATGCCTGAACCAATCCATGCGTCCTCTCATCCGCTTTACCAAACTCGATGTCCTGGTCTCTCCCCACAAAGTCTGTGAGACGAAGACTTGCCCTCCTGTCCTCTAAGGAGCACCTGGCCTCACTTGCGGTGCAGACTGGCTTGTCCTTTTAGCAGTCCCTGGTTGGAGTTGGCTCTCCCTGAAGGTTGCTGTGAGGACAGAGGCAGGGGGCTCTATCTGTCCTCCAGGGGATGTCTATCCTCAGACCAGGTGTCCCTTATCTGATTCTCCCCCTTGATCCTGTGCAGCCAGCTCCGTGTCAGAACCTGCTGGCCCTCCCAGAAGATAAGTTGTTACCTGAGAGGCTTTAGCTAAATTGCCTCCATTGTCATTGAGGATAAGGATTATGTATATTTTACCTAGTAATCCAGTATCTTTCATTTTTGAGTTTCCAGGGCCTACATGGATGTCTAATTGAATTTAATAATATTTATTTATTTAGTGCCTACTGTGAACCAATTACTTTACTGATGTAATCCTTCACAAGGCTGCTTCCGTTTTTTTTAATCCCTCCTTTACGGCAGAGGAAAGTGAAGCTCTTAAGAAGTTAGGTGACTCCTCAGTGGTCACACCAATTCTTGAAAAGATTGCTTGTTCCCTCCCGGAATTGTCTCCACAGCCTTGCTGAAAATCCATTCCCCTTCGACGGAAGCATTCACGTCTGGAGTCTCGTTCTTTGCTGGATGTGTCGTTCTGTCACCGCCGCACTGTCCTGATTACTTTAGCGATCCATGTAGTACACTTTGGACTGGGGACGTGTACAGCCTTGAAGTTGGATTTTCTTTTTCAAGATGGTTCTGGGTTCCTTGGGTTTCAGCATCTCCGTGTCTGCAAAAGTAGCTGATTAAAGCTGAGCCCTGGTGGCGTAGTGGTTGTGCGCGGGACTGCGGCCCACTGGGATGGAGGTTCAATTCCAGCAGCGGGGCTGGGCCTCCTACTCCCACCGCCTGAGAGCAGAGATGCCAAAAAAAAAAAAAAAAAAAGTAGCTGATTAAGATTCTCAGAGGACTTCGCAGTGAGTCTGAGGAGTCCCAGCAGCCCTCTTCAGGAAGCATTGGCCTGCAAACTGCACAGTTCAAACCCACCAACTGCTCAGTGGAAAAAAGTGGAGGCTGCCGCCTCCCTTAACGCTTGCAAACTCTGTCTGGGTCAGGGTGGAACCAGGCAGTCCCCTGGACTAGGAAGTTCGTTCCCTGGACTGGGCAGCCCCCTGGACCAGGCAGCCCCTTGCACCCCTTTTGCGTCAGCCTCACTAAGAAAGAGATGAACAACCTGGTGACCTTTCACAGAGCTTATCTCCCGGAAGGGCACAGCCCCTTTACAGAACTTATCTCTCAGGGCCGAGTCTGTACAGCCTCTTCCCTCAGAGTTCCAGGAGGCAGATCTGTGTTCTCACAAACTGTATCTTGACTCAGACCCTGCAACTGCAACATCAGAAAGTCTCATCCCCTTATCGGTACAAGCGTCCTTGGCTCAAGCCCTCTATATGTCCCACTGCCTCACTGCCAGATGTGGCTTCCCTGGCCTAACTCACAGGTTTCGGGACCACCTAGGAGCTCAAGATGCTTCTCTCTCTCTCTCTCTCTCTCTCTCTCTCTCTCTCTCTCTCTCTCTTCCCGCCCGCCCCTGCTGTCCCTTCTCTTCCCCAAAGTCCTTCACTACCTCCAATAAAGCCTATATATTTGCATTTCATTCCTAACTGAGCTTTGTCTCTTTCCTGCAGCTCTGTCTCAACCTCTCAGACGCTATTGGGGGCCACTGCGAGTTGAGATGGACGTGAGGGCACTGGGTTTGCATTGAGCGGGTAGGTCAGTCTGAGGAGCACTGCTCTCTTATTCTCGGGAAGGCCTACCCTATGTCCTTTTCACAATATTCTGCAGCTTTCCGTGTACGCATCTCATATTTCTTTTGCCCAATTGATTCCAAGATATTTCACTCTGCTTGATATTACTGTAAGTAAAATGCTTCAGTTTCGCTTTCAAATTGTTCAAGGCTCCACGTTGGGCTTAGCGGCTGTGGTGAGCAGTTCAAAACCACTAGCCACACCCCAGGAGAAAGACGAGACTTTCCGGTCAACACTTGCAGTCTCAGAACACCCCCTCCCCCCCACTGGGGCCGTTCTGCCCTGTCCCACTGGCTGCTCTGCGTCAGAATGAACTCGACGGTGGCCGTGAATCCGGTGAATACATGGATGGATGGGCCACTGAGTGCTGATCTTTTACCTGGCAACCTCGTTGAACTCATTCATCAGTTTAAACAGTTGTGTGTGCATTCCTTAGTCTTTTTTCCTACATAGGCAATCGTATCATCATTGCGGCACTGAGATAGTTTTACTTCTTCCTGTTTGACCTGGATGTTAAAACCCCTGCCTCTTATACCGCCTTTTGGTTTTTATCACATATAGCTTTAGGCTAATCTTTCAGCATTCTACTTCTAACTAGGGGTAGAGATATGAGACCTATGTTCCAAGCTATGTTTGGTCGCCAATCCGTTCCTGTTTCTTCAGTTACAAAATTGGCTGAAGAAATGAGGCATTAAAATGAGCTACTTACGTGGAAGCAGATGAAAGGAAATGCCACGAGAAGCACTTCTCCTTTCCGCCCTCAGAGCTTCTCTCCTCCTGCCCACAGGCAGTCATTCCTGTCCGCCTCTGGAGGGCCCGTCCAGTGGAGTCTAATCTCTAAACACACAGAGCTACACATACTGGTTGCTATTTAAAACACACACACTTAAATACTCGTTGAAAATGTGTATGAAAGAAATACACATTTGAAAAAGAGATGCGCATTAGAAATACTCACAAAGGATTCCGCATCTTGCTCAGTCTCACTGAAGGAGTCCTGGAGATGGTCTCACGGCTGCATGTCCAGGTCAACTCCATCTTTTCAGGGCTGCCTTTTACTTCAATTCACAGAATACCCCCTCTTCCCACCACCACCCCCCACCCCCCGCAGGCACATAAAGACCGTTTTGGTTATTCCCCATCTTTTGCTGTTTCTAACAATTCTGCAGCAAAGGTCTTTATATAGACGTATCGGCACATGACAAACTCTCTGGGGAAAGATTTCGAAAAGTGAAGAGAACCATGGGTCTTGTGTTTGTTTGTTTAAAGAGCCCTGGCTTTTACGATCAGGAGGATCGCAATTGTCTGGCCTGTTTTCTTGGGCTAACAGTGTTCCTTAGCAGACAGGCACCCCAAAGCCCATGCCCCATGCCAACACATCCATTTTGCCTCCTGGTGTCTCGGTGGGTTTTTGAGGCTTTAAGTCTTGATGAGAGCACCTGGCCTCTTCTTCCTCCCCAGGAGGAGCTGGTGGATTTGATCTGCCCACCTGGCAGTTAGCAGTCCACTATTTGCCCTTTGTGGTTTGAACAAAGCATTTGTTGGGACCTTGTTGTCCAGGTGGGCTTACAATTGTTGGGCATAGGTTGAGTCAGCCTGGATCACGGGCCGCTTTAGGGTGGGATGCTGATCCCCTGGTGCTGGCGGGCAGCACCCTGGTGACGACAGGGGCAGCCAGAAAACACACCTCGAGGATGACCTTGGCTGATCCTTGTTCCTTTAGCCAAACCAAGCTGTGACCTACTCTGACCAGAAGATGGCAGCAATGAGCTACTGAGCGCCTCTGCCCGCTCTTTGGAAAGCTTTGCTGCTTTGGTGCATGGAGGGAGCTTCTGTTTGGAGCAGCTCCCCAGGGGAGGAGGCAGTCAGGTAAATTCCCTTAACACATCCAGGCTGTTTTGAGAGGGGTCTAGTCAATGCGCAGTGCAGGACAATACAGGAGGAAGTACACCCCATGCGTTAATTACTTCCTTGCATGAAGATGGCTTCATTAGTTTTTCTCATCACAAGTATGACGCCTACTTCTTATCAGAGAGAGAGAGAGAGAGAGAGAGAGAGAGAGAGAGAGAGAGAGAGAAGAGAGAACAGCAAAACACTTCCCAGAAATGATAAAGCACAAAGAAGCAAAGAAAGATTGTTTGAAATCCCACAATCCCCCATAAGAACTGTTCATATTTTTTCCGGCAGGCTTCTTTTAGCTTTGCTTTCTCCTCAAAAAATGTTGTGGACATCTATTTTGTCAGTACCTTTAATGTTAGAGGCCCTCAGGACTTGTCCTTCCATAAATGCTTCATTAAATGTTTCCACCAAGTAGCCCCAAAGGCAGAGAAGATGAATGCAGGGGGGCTGAGAGACACCACACAGGGGCCGGGCTGGAGGACGAGGAGCGGGGGTCGTTGCCTCCCTGAAACAGGGACCCTCTGACAGTACTCAGACAAAGGTTGTATTCTGCATTCTACCCTGTGGCGGTTTGCATTCTAGTCCAGGTTTTGTTTTGGTTGAAAAATATTGTGTCTTTCCCCCTCCAAATTTTCATAGTAGTTCTCTCATTTTCATGGATTCCCATCTATTAAGCAAAACACAATGCTGAACGTTTAAGTCATTTCCAATTTTTCTCTAATATAAACACTACCGCAGTGAGCCTCCTTATGCATATGTATTGGCTCTAGTCTGATTAGATCATTAGAATAGAGTTTCAGAATGGGCACTTTTGAAAAATAAAGACATTCTTTTCCTTCCCAAGCTTTGAAGAAATCGGTGCAGACAGATGGGAAAGGCACTGGGAGGGAAAAGGCTTGTCTTTGGCGCTGCCTTTTCTACCTCTCTGGAGCCTGGGGGCGTAGGGGGCTCCCCGCTGGGCTGCGGTTAGAGGGAGAGAGGTCCAGTCTTAGAAATTCCCAGGAGCACTTCCGCTCCCTCCTGGAGAGCTGCTCCGAGGGGGCCAGCAACTGGAAGGCGATGACTTTGAGTTTGTTTCCTTTTCTACTGCTGCCACTTCCCTTGGAACCAACCCTTGTGCCTTCATTCGGTCCCCACTGCCTGACGACAGGGTGCCCAGGACTGTGCTGAGTCAGCTAGGTTCACACGCTCTCACTCAGGAGTCGACAGCCTGGCAGTGTGGGCACGAGTCCCCCCATTTCACAGGGGAAGGCAGACATCCGTTCAACGAGTCCCGGTGTCTGACTCAAAGCCACGCAGGTGGACAAGAGCGGCTTCAACGGCTCGGGCCAGGGAGCCGGTGTCGTGGCCCTGTGCTCAGGACTGCACGGCTGTAAGCTCTCGTTCCTAGGACGACTGTCTGTCCAAGTCCACGTAGAAATAACAGCCACAACAAGCCCACGGGAGCTATTTTAAGAAAGACAAAAGTGGCCCGGGGTGAGAAGAACACAGGAAAAATCTCATGGAACCGCGAGAAGTAATTGGTCTCCTGAGAATGAAGCCGCAGCTCGCTCTGTGCCTGTGGTCTCTCTTCCTCCCTCTCTGGGAAACGGTGGCCTCTGGTCTCCGCTTGTCTGTGTGTGTCTGCTTCCTGCTCCTTCTGCTGCTCCACGAACGTGACCTTCTCCCCAGGCCCAAGTGGACATCCGCTCAGCAACAGCAGGCAGCCCACACGGAACGCAAGACTCCGACCTGAGGACCCCGCACTACATGTCCATGTCGGCTCCTGTCCTCTCCTGCAGCCTTGTGGGGGAGGGTGACGACATCCGGACGGACGTGGCAGCAGTCGAGGCCCGGCTGGCTCGGTGGCAGTCCTTAGAAACAAGGGTTCAAACACAGCAGGCTGAGCCGACTCCCACAGAGGCGGGTGACTAGGTCTACCATGACTCCCTCGCTGGAAAAGTCAGGCGAGACTCAGCACTGCTGAATGTGAGCTAGGGGTGCGGGGGGCCTAGAGGGCTTTGTGGTGGCTGCTAACCCGAGGCTAACACAAGGTCAGTGGTTTGAAACCAGCAGCCACTCCTCGGGACAGAGCGGAGGCTTGCTATCCCGTAAGGGCTTGCAAGTCTCAGGAACACACAAGGGCAGTTCCATCTGCCCTGGAGGGTCCCCACGAGTCGGAACTGACTGACACCCGATGGCCACGAGTTTGGGGTGCAGGCAACAGAAAGTCAATCCAAATCAACTCAACAAGGCAAGAGAGAATGGACTGTCTCGTTCATAGCCAAGCTGAGCGCTTCAATTTGGGCATAAGGGGATCCACCTCGTCCAAACAAACAAACAAACAAACAAACAAACAAACAAACCATACACCCGTCAGGAACTTCTCCTGCTCTCTCCTCTGCTCCATACACTGTGTTCCTTAGTAGACTTCTTCCTCGTGACGATAACCTGGCCACTAATCCCACGGTCATCAAGCTGACTGACTCAGAGCGACTGTCTCGGGCAGAGTGGGCTGTTCCTTAGCGTTCCTGAGAGTCTGCTTCTTGATGTGCCCGACAGGGCTCGAACTGCCGACCTTGCAGCTAGCGGCCCAACTTGTAAGCCACGGCACCAGCAGGACTCTCATAGGTCCGCTCACTCCCTGCGTCCAGGCGAGGCCGGCCCACAGCAACCCTTTAGAACAGGGTGGCACTGCCCCTCTGACTTTCCAAGATGGCAGCCGTTGGCAACACAGAAAGCCTGGTCTTTCTCCAGGGCACAGGGAGCCCTGGTGGGATGGTGGTGACCCATGGGGCTGTGGCCCGCGTGCTCCAGGGAGAAGGACTGAGCTCTCCACTCCCATGAACAGTGGCTGCAGTCTCCCAGCCTGGCGAGGGCTCAAGGAGCCTATCACCACGGCCAGGGTACCCTCGACTAGCCCAGAGTCATGCGACCACTTCGAGCCCCATTGAAATGACATAGACTGTCGTCGTGGGGGGTGTGGGGGAGGGGTGAACCGGAGACAATCCCAGGGAAAAGGGAGTGTGCTGTTGACCAACCTTCTAGTACCTGATAGTAAAGGACCCGATTGCCCTATAGGGTCCCTGTGCATGCCTGGGTTAGAGATGCCCCCAACAGAGCGGGGCGCTGCTATCTTTTATCCAATAGACATTTTAAAAACAATGTATGGGGGTTTCGATTTCCAATCATCAACTTTATATATAGGAGTACAAACCACTGAAATCCTCTATTAATCTGATATCCTCAACCCCCCCCCACACCCCCACCCCCACACTTGCTAACAGTCTAGCACGCTGCCCCCCTCCCCTGCCCTCTGCCCACTGGGTAACCTCGGACTCAGTCGATATTTCCTGAAGGGTCCAGAGGAAGCTTCAAAATGGGGTGTGTGTGTGGAATCCATTATCTTTTCATTCCATTTCCCCACAAGCTTCCTGAAATCCCCTTGCCCGTGCTTCACGCGTCACAGGTGGGTCCCTGCCCCCCGCGGCCCCTGCACAGTGGAAAGCACTGCGGCCCCACCCTGGGCTGTCCTTTCAGCCCTTGGTTCCCTTTGGCTCCACGTCCTCCTCTCTACCCGACACCACGGCCTTCCCTTGGGACTCGGTGTCAGAGGCAGCCTCGATCGCCCTTCTCGTACGAAAGGAAGGACTCTCTGCTCGGGGATCCAACAGTCTGTCTTCCGGCCTTGCTGTCCAGGAGCTTCCGTTCCAGGAAACCGCATCCCACGTGTTTTCTGACGCCCGCCATGGACTGGACGACCCTGTGTTCACAGAGAGAGAGGCGAGGTGGCCTTCTTGAGGGATTTTCCATAGATCAAGGAAGGTGGAAAAGCAATAGGAGCAAGCGGTAAGGGCCCCATGAGTCACACAGATATTCAAGTTGGGTGAGAGACAAGAGACGGGGTGGGGCCCGGAGGAGCAACAATCGCAGTGACAATGACTGGCATGCCGAGCTTATTGTGCCAAGAGCTTTCCGAGCAAGATCGTATTCAAATCCACTTCCGTAAAGATGTCCATCCCCTCGTGACAGTCAGCTTGTCACACTGTGGTGGACGGGTGCGTGGCTGTGATCCTGGGAGCTATGTCGCTGGTATTTCAAGCACGAGCAGGGAGCCCCCCAAGTGAACAGGTTTCAGCAGGATTTTCAGACTCAGAACAGACGATGGAGGAGGAACAGGCTGACCCCTTCAGAGAAATTCACCACCGAAAACCTGATGGATAGTATAGACATAGTCAGATAACAGAAAAGTGGGTGAAGGGAGACATTGGCCAGGATAAGACATGACAAAATAATAGCAATTTGCAAATTATCTTTTTTTTTTTTTTTTAGGCATCACTGCCCACTGAGATGGAGGTTCAATTCCAGCAGTGGGGCTGGGCCTCCTACTCCCACCACCAGGGCAGTGATGCCTTAAAAAAAAAAAAAAGAGTTGTATGAGCCCCAATAAAATGATTTAAGAAAAGAAAAAGAAAGATTGTCAATACTAAAAGCCTCATGAATAGAATACTTCTAAAGAGTCCTATGGGATAGTGGTTACATCTTGGGCTGTTAACTGTAAGGCTAGCAGTTCAAAACCAGCAGCAATTTGTTGGGAGACAAAGGGGACTATCGGCACTCATGCTGAGCTATTGTCTTGGAAACTCCCAGGGGGCATTTCTACTTGGTCTCATGGGGTCACTGTGAGCGGGCATCAATCTGATGGCCGTGAGCTTGGTTTTCAGTCCTAAAGAACAGAAGCAGAACATTGTCCAAGAGAGTGCCAGAAGATTGCAGAATCACTGAACCAAAAAGAACTAGTCTAGCCAACATTCAACCCTATGATCCAGAGCCTGTGGTGCTGAAGGAAGACGTATGAGCTACATGAAAGCATTAGTCAAACCAAGGCTCCTGGAATGTTCGGTGAGAGACGGGGGTCTCTGAAATGTTTCAACCACTGACGAAGCACTGGAAGCACCCACTCCTCGATGCCCGGAAATATGGAAGACAGCGACTTGACCCACTGACTGAGAGGAGATCCATAATTGTACCCACTCCAAAGAAAGAGGACCCCACAGAATGCTCAGATTGTAGAATAATACCATCCATATCATGTGCAAGTAAAATTTGACTGAAGATCATCCATCAGGAGTTCTAGCAGTACATTGACAGGGAGCTGCCAGAGTTCAGGCTGGATTCAAGAGCGTCTCAAGGGAAATCATTGTTGATATCAGTGGAGCTGGGCTGAAGACAGAGCCTACCAGATAGATGTTGTTTGTAGTCTATGCAAAGTTATCCAACTCTGTGGACCATAGTCAACAGTGATGACCTTGAGAAGGAGGGGGATTCCGGAACACTTCATCATGCTCATGAGGAACCTGTATGTACATGGATCAAGAGGCCTTTATGGGAACAGAACAGGGGTCTACTGCGTGGTTTGAAATCAGGAAAGTGTGTGTCAGGGTTGTATCCTCTCACCAGACTTGTTCAATTTGTACGCTGAGCAGATCATCAGAGAAGCTTTATTAAATGAAGGATTAAGGAAAGCTCATTGATAACGGAAATATCCAGAGGACATGACCTTATGGGCTGGCAGTGAAGAGGACGTGAAGTACTTGCTGACAAAGGTCAAGGCTTGGAGCCTGTGGTATGGATTACAGCTGTGTAAAGAAACCAAATGCCTTACAACTGGACCAATCGGTAACAACATGCGGATAAAGAGAGGAACGATTGAAGCTGTCAGAGATGTCATCTTCCTTGGGTCTACAATCTCTTCTCATGGAAGCAACAGTTAAGAGACCAAAGGATATATTGTAGGAGATAAACCTGCTGCACAAGACCTCTTTAAAGGATTGAAAAGTAGTAGCTCCCACACCACCAGAGGGCAGTGATGCCCCCCCCAAAAAAAACAAAAACAAAAAAACACACACCAAGGATTGAAATGTAAGGAGCTTGCTTTAAAGACTAAGGTGGGCCTGATGCGAGTCATGGTATCTTTCACGACTTCCTATGCATGTGGAAGTTGGACATGGGACGAAGGAAGATGGAAAAAAGATCGATGCACTTGAATTGTGGTGCTGGGGAAGACTATTGAAAGTACCCTGGACTGCCCAAAGGACAAACAAATCTGCTTGACAAGAAGGACCGGCAGAAGATTCCTTCGCAGGGAGGGGAGTGAGACGTCATCTCATGTACTTTGGACGTGCTGGGTGGAGAGTCCTGTCGCTGCAGAAGGACATCACGCTGGGAGAGACAGAGGGCCGGTGACAAAGAGGACGACCCTCCACAAGAGGCGTCGGCCCCGTGCCTGCAACCAGGGGCTCAGACATAAGAACGACGGTGCGGCAGGACTGCGTGCTCTTGGATTCCGTTGGACAGAGGGTGGCTGTGAGTTGGGACTCACTTGACATCACTTAACCATTTAACGGCATCGTTAATGTTCTTATTTTGAGAGGGCATCACTGCCCTCTGGTGAGAGTAGGAGGCCCAGCCTTGCTCCTGGAGAACTGCTGCTGGATTTGAACCGCCAACCCTGTGGGCCGCAGTCCCGCACACCACCACTAGGCCACGGGGACTCAGCCCCATCAATGTTCTTATTATCCTGATGTGGTTATATTGTCCTTGGAGGGCACAGCTAAACGCTCAAGCACCTGACAAGCCAACACAAAGAGGTACAGCCCCTGAGGCACCACAGTGCAGTGCTGCTCTGCTCTGTGAGGGGAAAAGACCTGACAGCAGTGGGTTTCTGGTCTTGTGGAAGTAGCTCACCAGGCCTTTCTCCCGGGGGACCACTAGATGTATTCTAATGATCAA
Organism: Nesogale talazaci; assembly: GCA_004026705.1. Lineage (NCBI taxonomy): Eukaryota > Metazoa > Chordata > Mammalia > Afrosoricida > Tenrecidae > Nesogale > Nesogale talazaci. The sequence goes on from PVJH01034804.1 coordinate 18,415, forward strand.
TCTTTCAGTTAGCACCTCCGGTGCGGTGAATTACTTTTTTTTTTTGGGGGGTGGCAATCACTGCTCTCCGGTGGTGGGAGTAGGAGGCCCAGCCCCACTGCTGGAATTGAACCTCCGTCCCAGGGGGCCGCAGTCCCGTGCACAACCACTACGCCACGGGGCTCAACCCGAGGTGAATTACTTAATAAGGTTCTCCTAGCCATTTTGTTCGCAACCCCCACCAAGAGACCTTTTTCTTGATGGACCTGCATAAAAGAAGGCAGGGGCAGATGTTGGTAGGATGATATGATTCCTTGGTGAGTTGATTGTTAACCGAGTCAATTATGATTGCAAAAACCTGGAACTCTAACGTGGGGATTGATCAATTTTTTTAATCGTGCTGGGTATGAAATGAGTCATTTCAGAATAGGAAGGAGGAATCTCAGTACCAGCAAGAAGGAAAAGCTAGAAGTGGCGTGTATCCTTTGGGGTTTTATTTCCCCTGACATCTCACCTCCTTGATCCGCAGAGAGAAAGCTGTGATACCAGAGAAGCAACAGTGCAGTGGCAGCAGCAGCAGTGGATGGCAGTAGCGGCAGTACAGTGTCAGCAGCAGTGCAGTGTCAACCATAGTACACTGGCGTGGCAGTGGCAGTGCAGGGCAGTGGCAGCACCACAATGAAGAGCTTGAGACAGAGCAGTGGTCGTCTCAGCCCAGAGGCTCAGTAAAGCTGAGGGTCTTTGGGCGGGAGGCTCCCTTGTGGAGTGGAGTGTCTTCCAGCACTCAGTTGAGAGCTAGGTTTTCTGACTCTCGGAACTAGAGCTGAACATCTTTCGACTAGGCTTATGACAAGATTCCTCTTGGTCATGTATCCTCAGTGTTAGAAGAGTTTTTTTCAGCATTGGCCAAGCAGTGCAGAGACCAAACCAAGGGCTTGAGGGCCTGAGAGAGGCCAGCCAGTGTGCACAGCAGAGAAGAGGTTATCCTAACCCAAGAACTACATCCTAACCTTTTCTGATCTTGAACTGTAACCCAGAAGCCCCATAACTGTGCTCTGGTCTGTGAGTTCCGTGTGGTCCCTGCAGTGAACTAGGGAGCCCAGCAGCCATGTAGCGTGCCAGGGGAGGGCCGGCCAGGGTCAGAATTGGCAGGAAGGTTGGGGAGTGGCGGCGGCATGTCTGACGCCTGCTTCGTGGGCCTTGGCGCTGGACTGACTTTGAGTTAGAGTCTCTTTCCCTCTTGTGAAGATGCCACGCCCGTACCCTTTGGAAAGCAGCTGCGTGAAAGCCTTTGTAGCAGCTGGGACCGAATCCTTCCAAAGTCCACCAAGCACCTACTAGAAGTAGCCCATAGAAAAGGAAACAAGCCTCAGAGAACTGAAATGACTCAAGATCCTGCAGTTGGGGCGTGGCACCTGGCCCTGGAAGCCCGAGCTAGCTGACTTCGCACCTCTCCATTTCAATGGCTGCCGACTCCTGGGCCTGGCCTAGAGGGAGACCCAGAGCGGAGGGCATGTGGCAGGCCCGGGGAGCAAGGCACTGCCTTTGTTCCTCCTTCCTCTGCTCCTCGGCACGGGGGAGGGACTGGCTGTCCCCAGCCTTGAGGCCGATGCCTGGGCCTGCCTCCCCGGGCCACTTGCAAGTTGGCCGCCCCGAAGGCCAGAGACGCCATGAGGAAAGGGGAACAACACCACCGCGCTTCGCCGTGACATTTGAAAGATGAATCCATGCCCGGTCTTTAAAAATCAGGAAAATCCACATAAAAATCTAGAAAATGAGAATATCTGACAAGGCTGTGGCTCTGTTCCCATGGCAACCATCTTCTAGTGCCCAGGAGCAGCTGCTGGCTGGCGTGCCCCCCCCCCCCCCCCCCC
>PVJH01034805.1:0-20304 GCA_004026705.1 Nesogale talazaci
GAGGTGGGGGCCCAAGGGCAGGGGAAGGATGGCCCCCCCCACCCCCCGCCCCGGACGGTGAGTACCAGAGCAGGGCGGTCCTTCCGAGACTGCCCTCTGATCCCTCTCCCCATCTTCTCCACAGAGAGCTCAGAAGAGGAAGATGCGCCCTCCTTCGCACCCTCCAGCTCGGTGGACGGCAACAACACAGACTCTGAATTTGAGAAGGGCCTGAAGCACAAGGCCAAGAACCCAGAGCCCCAAAAAACCGTGACCCCCGTCAAGGATGAGTATGAGTTTGATGAGGACGACGAACAAGACAGGGTCCCTCCTGTGGACGATAAGCACTTGTTGAAAAAGGACTACAGAAAAGAGACTAAAGCCAACAGTTTTATTTCTATACCCAAAATGGAAGTGAAAAGTTACACTAAAAACAGCACAATTGCACCAAAGAAAGCCGCACATCGCATCTTGTCAGACACGTCGGACGAAGAGGAGGCGAGCGTTGCCATGGGGACAGGAGAGAAACTGAGACTTTCCGCACACACCATGCTGTCCAGTCACAAACGTGAGTCCTCCAGTTCCAAGCAGCAGAAAGAAAAAACAAAAATGAAAAAGAAGCGGAAGAAAGAGGCGAAAGGCAAAGAGGTTCGGTTTGGGAAAAGGAGCGACAAGTTCTGCTCATCTGGGTCGGAGAGCGAGCCTCTGGGGAGCGAGGAGGAGGACGACGGCTCGGTTGGCAGCTCCGGCTGTACCAAGGGGTCGCCACTGGTGCTCAAGGAGCCCTCCCTGTTCAGCTCGCTCTCCGCCTCGTCCACCTCCTCCCACGGGAGCCACGCCTCCCAGAAGCATAACCCCAACCACGCCGACCAGCACTCCAAGCACTGGAGGACGGACAACTGGAAGACCATCTCCTCTCCCGCCTGGTCGGAGGTCAGCTCCCTGTCAGACTCCACGCGGACGCGGCTGACCAGTGAGTCTGATTGCTCCTCGGAGGCCTCCAGTCTGGAGTCCCTGAAGCCCGTCAGGAAGAAGCGGGAGCACCGGAAGGGCGGCCTGCAGGGCGTGCTCGCCGAGAAGAAGAGCGCCTTCCATGCCAGCGTAGAAGGCGCCATCCCAAAACTGGACAAGGAGGGGAAGGTCATCAAAAAACACAAAACGAAACATAAACACAAAAACAAGGAGAAGGGACAGTGTTCCGTCAGCCAGGAGCTGAAACTGAAAAGCTTTACTTACGAGTACGAGGACTCCAAACAGAAGCCCGACAAGGCCATCCTGCTAGACAACGACAACGTCCCCCCCCCGGAGAACAAGCCGAGAGGGCTGAGGCATGAGCGCGACCACCTCAAGAAGGAGGAGAAGCTCAGCAAGCTGAAGTCGGAGGAGAAGGAGTGGCTCTTCAAAGACGAGCTGATCAAGGCCTCCAAAGACGAGAAGGCGCTCAGGAGACTCAAAGACGCGACCAAGTGCTTCCGCGAAGAGAAGGAGCGCCTGAACAAGCCAGAAAAGGAGAAGCTGCCGAAGGAGAAGTCCCCCAAGGAGGAGAAGCTGAGGCTCTACAAAGAGGAGAGGAAGAAGAAGTCGAAAGAGCGGCCCTCCAGACTGGAGAGGAAGAGCGATTTGAAGGAGGACAAGGCGTCGAAAGAGAAGGAAAAGACTTTCAAAGACGACAAACTCAAGAAGGAAAAGGGTTATCGGGAGGACTCCGCTTTCGACGAGTACTGCAACAAAAGCCAGTTCCTGGAGAGCGAAGACACCAAGTTCAGCCTCTCCGACGACCAGCAGGAGCGCTGGTTCTCCGACCTGTCGGACTCGTCCTTTGACTTCAAAGGGGAGGACAGCTGGGACTCCCCCGTGCCCGACTACCGAGAGATGAAGAGCGACTCTGTGGCAAAGCTCATCCTGGAGACGGTGCGCGAGGACTCCAAGGAGAAGAGGCGGGACAGCAAAGGCCGCGAGAAGCGAGAGCACAGTGAGAGGCGCAGCGACAGAGACTCTTTCTTTAGGAAGAGAGACAGGGACTATCTGGACAAAAACGCTGACAAGAGAAAAGACCCAGCCGAGAAGCATAAAGGTGTCCCCAGCTACCTGTCCGAGAGAGACAAGAGGAGGAAAGAGTCTGCGGACGGCGCCAAGGACCGAAAGGACAAGGAGCTGAGCGACATGTGCAGGGACAGAAAGGACTCCTTCGAGAGCGCCAAGGAGCGGAAGGAGGCCCGCGGGAAGGCCGAAGAGGCCTACAGAGAGGAGCTCAAAGAGTTCGGCTGCGACAGCTTCTTCAAAGACAAGTCTGACTCGGACTTCGTGAAAAGCCTCGAGTCTTGGGAAAGGCATCACGCGGTCAAAGAAAAGGAGAAGAAGGACAGCATCGACAAGGAGAAGAAAGAGAAAATGAAATCCGAGAAATACAAAGAAAAGTCCAGTGACAAGGACAAGAGTGAGAAATCGCTCCTCGACAAGAGTCAGAAGGACAAAGAACTTGATAAGTGTTTTAAGGAGAAAAAGGAAGCCAAGGAGAAGCATAAAGATATACACGGCAAAGACAAAGACCGGAAACCTTCCCTTGAGCCGGCTAAAGAAAGAAAGGAGAAGACTTACCCCGGAATCCTCTCGGAAGACTTCTCTGAAAAGAAGGAAGAGAAGCGGGGGAAGGAGAAAAGCTGGTACATTGCAGACATCTTCACGGATGAGAGTGAAGACGACAAGGACGGGTATGCTCCCAGCGGCTTCAGAGTCGCTGAGGCCGCCGAGGGGCCGCAGGACAGGGAGGAGGGGAAGGAGCCCCCTGCTTCAGACAAACACCGCAAGTCCTCCACGGAGAAGCAGAGAGACAAAGAGCCCAAGGAGAAGAAAAAAGACAAAGGCTCCGCAGAAGCGGGGGGCAAGGACAGGAGAGAAAAGAGCTCGGAGAGGCACAAAGACAAGAAGGACAAGGAGGCCACAGAGAAGTGCAAGGACCGCAAGGACCGCACTTCGGTTGACTCGATTCAAGAAAAGAAGAGCAAACAGAAGCTCCCCGAGAAGGCGGAGAAGAAGCACTCGGTGGAGGACAAAGGGAAAGGTCGGCACAAGGAGAAAACGGACAAGGACCACTCCAGAGAGAGGAAGTCTTCCAGAAGCGCCGAGATGGAGAAAAGCTTGCTGGAGAAGCTAGAAGAAGAGGCGCTCCACGAGTACAGGGAAGACTCCAACGATAAGATCAGTGAGCTCTCCTCCGACAGCTTCACCGACCGCGGGCAGGAGCCTGGGCAGACGGCCCTGCTGGAGGCGGCCTTCACAGAGCCTCCCGAAGACAGGGCCAGGGAGAGCGCCTCCTGCCTGCAGGAGAAGCTCAAGGAGAGGCACAGGCACGCCTCGTCGTCGTCCTCCAAGAAGAGCCACGACCGGGAGAGAGGGAGGAAAGAGAAGAGCGAGAAGAAGGACCGCGGCGAGGACTACCGCGACGTGGGCAGGAAGGACTCCAGCCAGTACGACAAGGACTTCCCCGACGGGGACGCTTACGGCCTCCCTTACAGCACAAAGCCCGACGTGGAGGAGGAGTCCGAGAAGACCGTCGAGCTGTTCACCGAGAAGAGAGACAAGAACGACGCCGCCGAAAGAGAGCCTTCCAAGAAGCTGGAGAAGGAGCTGAAGCCCTACGGCCCCGGCGCCGCCGCCGCTGCCCTCCTGAAGGAGAAGAGGAAGCGCGAGAGGCACCGCGGGCGCCACCGCGAGCGGCACCACAAGGACGAGCCGAAGCCGGCGGGCAAGGACAGGGACAACGCCCCCAGTGCCAACCCGAAAGACAGGTCCAAAGAGGACAGCCTCAGGCTTGGCGATGCCAAGGCCAAAGACAGGTCCAAGGAGAGCCAGGAGAAGGGCGACCTGGTCAAGATCAGCAACGGGAACGAGAAGCCGCCGCCGCCGCCCCCGCCGCCGCCGCCACCGCCCAGGGACCCCAGCCGCAAGGAGCACCGGCCCCGCGAGAAGCTGCTGGTGGACGGCGACCTGATGATGACCAGCTTCGAGAGGATGCTCTCCCAGAAAGACCTGGAGATCGAGGAGCGCCACAAGAGGCACAAGGAGCGGATGAAGCAGATGGAGAAGATGAGGCACCGCTCCGGAGACCCGAAGCTCAAGGACAAGACCAAGTCGGCAGAGGATGGGCGCAAAAAGGGCCTGGAGCCCCCCACGAAAAAGCCCCTCGGGCTGGACGCGCAGCTGAGAGACAAGAAGCTCAAGGAGCCCGTGGCGCTGGCCCCGACTCCACCCACTGCTGAGAGCAAAGGGCCCCCGGGGGCAGGCTCCGAGCCCAAGGACTGGCTGGCCGGGCCCCAGATGAAGGAGGTCCTGCCCGCCTCACCCAGGCCCGACCAGAACCGGCCCACTGGGGTGCCCACCCCCACTGCGGTGGTCTCGTGCCCCAGCTACGAGGAGGTGATGCACACGCCCCGCACGCCCTCGTGCAGCGCCGATGACTACTCCGACCTCATCTTCGACTGCGCGGACTCCCAGCATGCAATGCCTGTCAGCACCCCCGCCAGCGCCTGCTCCCCATCCTTCTTCGATAGGTTCTCAGCTGCCCTGGGTGGCCTTCCCGAGAACCCCAGCCAGACCCCCCCTCGGACTCTGCCCAGCAGCCTCTTCCGCTCCGTGTCTGTGGACACCCGCAGGACGCCTGAGGAGGGGCTCCGTGCTGGGGACAAGCTCGCGCGCCAGCAGAGTGTCCCTGGCACCACCAGCTACGACTCGCCGGCCCGGCACCTCCTGGAGGACAAGGTCCCCTCCTCCTCCCCAGGGTACTACTCTCCCAACTACGGGGTCCCCTCACCCAAAGGAGAGCCTCTGCCCTGTGCGCCTGCTGCCGCCGTCAACGCCACCACGAGCCCAGAGGGAGTCTTCTCGAGTTTACATGCCAAGTCCTCCCCTGCCCACAGGGACGAGCTCGTGGCCCCCTCCCTGGAAGGGGCCCTGCCTCCTGACCTGGGCCTCCCTCTCGATGCCACAGAAGACCAGCAGGCCACGGCCGCCATCATCCCCCCAGAGCCCAGCTACCTGGAGACTGCTGACGAGGGCCCCTTCAACACAGTCATCACCGAGGACCCAGGCGAGTGGGTGCACCCTGCCGCCACTGAGCAACCCCTCTCCTCCGCCCTGGGTGGGGTCCCTGAGCACACCGTCAGCTGGCCCCCTGTGGGCGCAGACCTGCTGCTCAAGTCCCCACAGCGACTAGCTGAGTCTCCCACACACTTCTGCCCCCCAGAGCCCCTGCACCCTGCTGCTCCCGTGCCCTTCGTTGCAACGGAGCCCCCGTATCCAGCCTCTCCCCTCCCCTACCCCCTGTCCGTCCCCGAGCAGCCGGGGCTCGGAGAGGTCAAGCAGGAGATGGTCGAAGCCATGGGAGTCACCCCTTCCGAGGAGCTGACCCCATACGCTCCCCCCTCCGGGCTGCCAGCCTTCTTCAGCAACTGCAAGCCCCTCGTGGACACGGCCCCTGACATGCCCCCTGAACCTGCGAGCGTGGCCCCCTCAGCTCAGGCAGAGGCTCTAGGGCCACTGGACCCCAATTACCTGGAGGGCAGCACTGGCGGCCCTTCAGTGCTCGGCGCGGAGGAGCCCGTCCCCTGGCCAGACCCCTTCCCCAATCCCGAAGACGACCTGGACCTGGGCCCCTTCTCACTGCCCGAGCTTCCTCTGCAAACAAAAGACACTTCCGACGTGGACGCGGGACCGGTTGACGAGCGTCCACTGGCTCCCCCCGAGCAAACGCCTCCGGGGGTCCCCGAGGTTGAAGGCGGGGGCGACCTCTCCACACCAGCCTCTGAGGAGGAACAACGGCCACCCCCCAACACAGCGTCCGCACAGCTCCCTGCCTCTGAGCCCGCCCCTGCCGCCGAGCCCCAGCTGGAGGTGCCTCTTGACGCTGCGGCTCAGGTGGTGGACATGGCAGAAGATCCCGTCCCCGAGGACACGGGCCCCAGCCCAGCACCGGCAGCGGTGCCCTCCGAGCCCCACCCGGCAGGGAGCGGGGATGAGACAGAGGCCATGGAAGCCCAGGTGGTGCCCTACTCTGCCCCCGACAGCCCCCCAGCAGACAGTTCGGCCCAAGGCCTCCCCCTGGACGGAGCCTCCCTCTCCACAGCCCAGGCGGAAGCCCCCGTGGGCAGCATCCAGCCTGAAGCAGCAGACCCCACCCCAAAGCCACCCCGAGTGGAGGAGATCCCACAGCGCATGACTCGGAACCGGGCCCAGATGCTGGCCAGCCAGGGCAAGCAAGGCACGCCGCCCCCTGAGAGGGAGCTGCCCACTGCCACCCCCACCCCCAGAGCCAAGGGCCGCGGCCCCGAGGATGAGGACGCCCAAGCCCAGCACCCTCGCAAGCGCCGCTTCCAGCGCTCCAGCCAGCAGCTGCAGCAGCAGATGAACACGTCGACGCAGCAGACGCGGGAAATGATCCAGCAGACGCTGGCCGCCATCGTGGACGCCATCAAGCTGGACGCCATCGAGCCCTACCACAGCGACAGGGCCAACCCCTACTTCGAGTACCTGCAGATCCGCAAGAAGATCGAGGAGAAGCGCAAGATCCTGTGCTACATCACACCGCAGGCGCCCCAGTGCTACGCCGAGTACGTCACCTACACCGGCTCCTACCTCCTGGACGGCAAGCCGCTCAGCAAGCTCCACATCCCAGTGGTGAGTCCGCACGCGGGGCCAGGCTTGGGGCTCCCCAGGCCCAGCCCGCCCACCAAGCCACAGCCCTCCTGCCTCCCGGCCCAGCCCTGGCAGGCTGAGGGCGCACTCACCCTCCCCCAGGGCTGTGCCTGCCCTGGGAGCAGGGGCTCCCCCCCACCCTCGAGGGCCCCCCTCCCCCCCCCCCCGGGGTCCTCCTCTAGGCTGCCTCTTCACCAGCACAGACCTGGGCGGGGCCCTGTTGATGCCTGCACGGGGCGCGGCAATGCTCCACAGTGACGTGGGTGGGGGGGCCACCTGCTCCTGTCCTGCAGCCGACACCCTCCTCTGGCCTGCAGATCGCACCGCCTCCGTCCCTGGCTGAGCCGCTCAAGGAGCTCTTCAAGCAGCAAGAGGCCGTGCGCGGGAAGCTGCGTCTGCAGCACAGCATTGAGCGGGTAAGGTGCCCGGGGCCCTCGGCGCACTTAGCCACACGGTACCCTGGGCTCACCCTCACTCCTCTCTCCTTTCCTCCCTCCTCCCTCCCTCCAGGAAAAACTGATCGTCTCCTGTGAGCAGGAGATCCTGAGGGTGCACTGCCGGGCAGCGAGGACCATCGCAAACCAGGCTGTGCCCTTCAGCGCCTGCACCATGCTTCTGGACTCGGAGGTCTACAATATGCCCCTGGAGAGCCAGGTGGGTTCCTCCCAGCCTGCTGGCACTGGCCCTGCCCCTGCCCCTGCTGGTAGTCTCAGGGCAGCCAGAGAGGGGAGGGCAGGCACAGGTGGGGCAGCCCTCTCCAGAGGGTCTCTCTGAGCCATGCATTGAGGGTCTTAGGGGAAACAGAGGTGGGCGTGGCCAGCCCAGGGGTCCAATGCACACACCCGCAGGTGCATATGCCCGAGCCTCCCCGGCTGCACACCACACCCCCACCATGGGAGGGCGCCCAGGCTCCAGAATGAAGTGGGTGCCTTCTTCCCAGGAACAGCAGGCGTGGCTAGGGACCCAGTCCCCTTCCCATAAACCCCGGTGTCTTGATTTCTCTGCAGGGAGACGAGAACAAGTCAGTGCGGGATCGGTTTAACGCACGCCAGTTCATCTCCTGGCTGCAGGATGTGGATGACAAGTACGACCGCATGAAGGTCAGTGTCCTGGCGTCCTGAGGCAGGTTGTCTGCTGTGCAGGAGGCACGCCCAGTGCTGGTGCTTCCGCCCCAGTGGGTGGAACACAGCTCCCGGCACCCCTCGGCAGGCTGGGCGGTCACCCTGCAGGTAAGCAGCAGCAGGCTCCGACACCGACCTCCAGCGCCCAGCACCTTCCCCACCTGGTCCACTTCTCAGTCCCCAGGGGAGAGAGCAACAGAAGGTGATGCCCGGTGGGCATGACTCGGAGGTGTCTCCCTCAATCAAGGCCCTTGGCTTGGGAGTCTCCACTCCAAAAGTACACGAGAGTGAGTGAGTGAGTGAGAGAAAGAGAGAGAGAGAGAGAGAGAGCGCGCGCGCAGGGGAGCGCAGCGTAGACGCACCCCGAGGCAGCGCGTGTTCCAGGCTGGGCCACAGACCGCCCCTCCTGACAGGACAATCACTGTGGGTGAGCAGACGCTAAGCCATGGGAGCAGCTAGCTGCAGGTTTTCCTGAGTCGCCTGACTGACAGTCTGACGACATTCTCTAATTGAGACCAGACGACTCTTTCGTGTGCAGTTAGCCCAGTCCAAGGAGACGGTGTGTGAGGACACTCACTCACACAGAGCGGTCTGTGTAAGGGGGTGGAGAGGCTGTCGGTGACCCCTGCGAGGCAGCCCGTGTCGATTCTGACGACAAGCGATAAGCACAGTCCGTGCCGCTCTCTGGGGGCCGCTCTCTCCTGGCTGCGTGCGTGTCCACCTCGTGCTTCTCGGGAGCGTTCTGCCTGTGCTGCTTCTAAGTCAGATTTGGTTGTTTTTCAGTAGTCCCTGGGGAAACCACCAAACCTCAACATGTCTTTATGCTCAACTCACCCATTTCACTTCTACTCGTTTAAAATCTGACGACTACAGAATAACTCACACCTCCCCCCCCCCAAAAAAAAAAATCGCTTTTTACCTACAGGCCAAACGAACAGCCAGCCAGAAGCCCCTCGTAGCCAGCCCACTGGGGGACCCCTGCAAGGGCACCGCCCCAATGTACCCTTCCATCCTGACTTCTTGGTCATTAGTGCGGACTTCTGTCCAAGACACAACAGACACACTGCTTCCCGCAGCCGTGAAAACTCCTGTCATGGTGGTGGTTAAAGCCCAGCGCAGGCCTGCTGGTCCTGCAGACCCGACGGTGCAAACCAAAGCCCCGCAATCAGCCACCACAAAGCCTGGTCAGTGTGACATGCAGTGGGACACCACCAACCTCCTCCGAAGGCTGAGGGTCCCGCCCGGCACAGCCAAGGCCTCTTCACGGGCACCAAGACTGCAATCTCAAGTCCCGTTCATGGGTCATGACATCCTCCTCCTCTTGGAGGTCTCACAACTGCTTACAAATGGGGAGCCATCTGGTGCTAAATGTTGCCACCCAGGAGGGTCCACGAGACAGAAAGAGCACAGTCAGCAGTGCCTCTGGGCTCCCCGTAGAAGGCGCAGGGAGGGTAGGAGCCACCAGGTGTGCCCTTGCAGGTTGCACCCGGCTCCCAGTCCCCAGCGTGGGTGGGGAGACCTTGTTTCATTGGGCTCTCGGCTCCCCCTCGAGGGTCCCCTGAGAGCTACCCAGAGTTCCCCTCAACAATCTCAGTGGACCTTGGCTTCAGTCTTAGGTTCACTTCACAGTTAACTGCTTCAACTTGAGACCTTGTGGTGGTGGCCCTCAGAGGTCGGGCAACAGACTTAAGGGTCGCTCCTGTCAGACTTAAGGGCTGTCTTCCCGTTCCACAAACAGACTTCAGCTTCAGTGCTAGCCTCTGCTGAAGCAGGCCACTTAGGAACTCCGCAGCACCGCGGGTTTAACGCGAGACTGCCATCAGGGTAAATGAAACCAGCGTCACTGCTGCCGTAGGTGAGATCAGCACGATAGGAAGGAAAGCGATGCCCGCGGCACCCTGGGGGTGGAGGGAGTAGAAGAAGCCAGTGGGCCTACACAGAGGGGCCCAGGCCAGGCCCCCGCTCCCGCTCCCGCTCCCGCTCCCGCTCCCGCTCGCTCGCTCTCTCAGTCCGTCTGTCTGTCTGTCCACCCGCAGACATGCCTCCTTATGAGGCAGCAGCACGAAGCGGCCGCCCTCAACGCCGTGCAGAGGATGGAGTGGCAGCTCAAAGTGCAGGAGCTGGACCCTGCGGGGCACAAGTCGCTGTGTGTGAACGAGGTGCCCTCCTTTTACGTACCCATGGTCGACGTCAATGACGACTTCCTGCTGCTGCCAGCGTGACCCGGCGACAGGACAGCCAGGACACGCACGGGCTTCGAGCACCCAAGGTGCTGGTGCCCTGCATCCAGCAGGCACATGGCGCTGGGCGGAGGAGCCAAGGGGAGATGGCTGTGCTCACGCCACCCAGACGACGACGACGACGACGGACGCCAGGGGCGGCCCAGGCATGGGCAGGACATGGACGCAGCGTCCCCTGTGGGGCCCACGCTTGGATCCTCTTCCCAGCCAGCTCCAGTCGTGGCCACAGTCGTGGGAAGAATGCGTGTGTTTTCAGAGCCTTGTTCCATTCTGATCAACGCCAGGACAGACCCAGATGCCTGCCGCCTCTCACAGACATCGGCCTGGACGGGGACGCGGGCGGGCGGGCAGGCGGGCAAGGACACTGGGCTGAGTGCGTGCCACCTGCCCACCTGCTGGGCACTGGGGGGGGGGACATAGAGCCAGGACTCTTCCGATTGTGTTTTTAATGGAGTCAAATCCACGTGGTTTGTATATTTTCTCCTTTAATCTTGGGCATTTTGTTTCTCTTTCTGAGAACATAACTTGAAACACTACAGAGCCAATAATCATATAAAAAGTGTATCCCGTAAACGCTGTACAGTTTTATACACATTCACAATGTACTTTTGCTGCCTTCTAGATAATTTATTTTGCAACACATTACTGCACAGTTGTAAATAACTTATGTACTGTAACATCACTTTCAGTTATGTGTAAAGAAATAAATAAATTAATTAAAATGCTCTTGGTGCCTGGGAGGTTCCCACCTCGCAATTCCAAACACCCACAGGGCCTGTCCATCCGCACACAGGCCCAGAGAGCCTCGGCGGCCAGCAGCAAGGCCGGTGCCCACACGATGGCAGCTGCCAGGTCTTCCCGAAAAGCCTCCCTGCAGACACTGATGCAGCCAGGGACCCCTTTCCCCCAGGCGCTCTCCCCACACCGCTCTGGAGTCAGTCCTTTCTGGACCCTGGGGCCCTCTCCACTGCTCAGACCAGTTGGGTCTTGGAAATCGGGACTCCTGCTGTCAAGGCTGGGGAAAGGGGAGGGGGGCGGGGGGCAGGCTGCCCAGGGAACGCTGTGGCTTTTCCTGTCCCTACAAAGCTGTCTCCTGACCTTAGTTTATGTGCTTTAAAAACCCTTAGTCCCAAAGGGTTTGCGGAGCTGTCGTTTATTTACCACATCACAGGAATGTAATTTATGGTAAAGTCTGATTTTTTAAGTCTTTTTTTTTTTTTAATGAAAACCGACCTTCATGATCTCTCAATGCAAGCATCTTCCCTCTGTATCATCAGGGCTGGGACAGCAATGGCTGTCAAGACACAGTCACACACATCTTCTGGGTGTCCACTGCGGGGCACGGCAGGGGGTGAAAGAAACCCCCTCTCGGCCCAGAGTCACAGACACATCAGCACCCATGGAAGACCATGGAGTGCTTCCTTTGGGCGTTGGAACTAGAGACAGCACATGGCCCAGCAGTACCCACCCCAGGCACGTACACCCACATCCACCACAGCACTCCCCTCATCAGGGCGCACACAACGTTCTTGAATGGCCCCACAGTTTGCTTTTTCTTTTTCCCGTCCTTCCCCTTGTTTCCTCACCTTTCCTTGTTCTTCCGTTTCCCCTATGCCCTTGCCTTTTCCCCTCCCTTCATTACTACTCTTCACCATCCCCGTTTTGCTTAATGTATTTCTTCCCACCCACCCCCACCCCCGCCATGCCACCCTCCCATCACTGCCCTGGCGGGAGTAAGAAACCCAGCCTTGCTCCTGGAGAGCTGCTGCTGGATTTGAACCACCAACCCTGTGGGCCACAGTCCCATCTTTTCATTTTTTCAACCTTTTTTTTTTTTTACTTTTGTTTTTTCTTTCGTAGCTTTTAAATTTTTTTAAATTTAAATAATTTTTTTTGGGGGGGACGCATCACTGCCCTCTGGTGGTGGGAGTAGGAGGCCCAGCCTTGCTGCTGGATTTGAACCTCCAACCCAGTGGGCCGCAGTCCCATGCACAACCACTACGCCACCGGGGCTCAGCTTAATTTAAATAATTTTATTGGAGGCTCTTACAGCTATTACAACATTCAATACATCATCTGTATCAAGCACATTTGCACACATGTTGCCACATTCATTTTCAAACATTTTCCACTTGAGCCCTTGGTACAAGCTCCTCTTAAAAAAAAAAAATCCGCTGAGCCCCGGTGGCGTAGTGGTTGTGCGCGGGACTGCAGCCCACTGGGACGGAGGTTCAATTCCGGCTCCCAGGAGCAAAGGCTGGGCCTCCTACTCCCACCACCTGAGGGCAGTGATGCCTAAAATAAAAAAAAAAAAAAAATCCTCGGGCTGAGCCCGGGTGGCGTAAGTGGTTGGGTGTGGGACTGGGGCCCGCGGGCTTGGCGGTTCAAATCCAGCGGCGGCTCTCAGGGGTAGCGCTGGGTAGCGCCCACAACCACCAAAGGGCAGTGATGCCCCCCTCTCCCCCAAAAAGAATGAAATAAAAATTTGAATCCCTCTTTTAAAAAAGTAAATAAAGGGCTGAGCCCCGGTGGCGTAGTGGTTGTGCGTGGGACTGCAGCCTACTGGGATGGAGGTTCAATTCCAGCTCACTGGAGCAAAAGCTGGGCCTCCTACTCCCACCACCAGAGGGCAGTGATGCCTAAATATAAACAAATAAATAAATAAATAAAATCCTCTCTCCCCCCCCCCCTTTTATAATGAATCATTTTATTGGGTACTCACACACCTCCCCTCACGACCCACACATGCATCAATCGTGTGGGAGATCAATTGTGAGATCAATGCAGATCTCATTTGCACACTTGTTGCTATCAATACATCCTCCCTCCTCTTAGGTCCCCAGTTCCACCTCCCCATGTTTCCCTTCCGCCCCCATGAACCTTTAATTACGTACAAATTCTTATTTCTTATCATACACTGTCGAGTATGTCTCTTCACTCACTTCCCTGTTGGCCATGCCCCAGAGAGGAGGTTATATGTGGATCTCTGAAATTGGTTTCCCCTTTCTACTCCATCTTCCCTCCATCCTCCCAGTATCACCACTCCCATCACTCGTCCTGAGGGAATATTTACCCGAAATTCCCCATGTTTCTGACTCCAGTGTTCATCCCGTTTTAGCCGGACTTGTCTGGTAGAACTGGGAGCATGATAGTGGGTGGGAGGAAGCATTTGAGAACTAGAGGAAAGATGCATATTTCATTGTTATTACACTGTACTTTAACGGGCTCATCTCCTCCCTGCAACCCCTCTGTAAGAGGAGGTCGCTTCACCTATTGATGGGCTTTGGGTCACCAATCTGTGACAATGGGGGAAATAGATCAATGAACTTATACATATAGGCTTAGTAGTAGAACAGCAGATGGGCATTGGACCTCCACTCAAGTACTTCCTAAATGCAAGAACACTTTGTTCTATTAAATTGGCATTCTATGATGCTCACCTTCCCTACCCGATCACTGAAGACAAAAGTGTGCATAAGCAATGGTGGTGAAGAAAGCTGATGGTGCCCGGCTATCAAAAGATGTAACATCTGGGGTCTTAAAGGCTTGAGTAAACAAGCGGCCATCCAGCTCAGAGGCAACAAAGCCCACGTGGAGGAAGCACACCAGCGTGCGGGACCATGAATTGTCAAAGGGATCAGGTATCAGGGTTCAAGAACTAAAAGCCGTAACATTACATGCTCACTTTCCTGATATGATCACTGATGACAAAGGTGTGCATAAGCAAATGTGGTCAAGAAAGCTGATGGTGCCCGCCTATGAAAAGATGTAGCGTCTGGGGTCTTAGAGGCTTGGGTAAACAAGCGGCCATCCAGCTCAGAGGCAACAAAGCTCACATGGAGGAGGCACTCCAGCCTTTTTGACCATGAGGTATTGAAGGGCTCCTGTGTGAGGCATCAAAGAACTAAAATTATATCATTATAAATAAATAAGTTATATCGTTTTTAAATTTTTCCCTTGCTGTTACATATCTGCTTTCTCCCACTTGTCCTTAAATTTCATAAAATAAATTGTTTCATTTTTGGTCTTTTTTTTCGGGGGGGGGCACCACTGCCCTCTGGTGGTCGTGGGAGCTACCCAGTGCCGCTCCTGAGAGCTGCCGCTGCTGGATTTGAACCGCCAAGCCCGCGGGCTGCAGTCCCGCACCCAACCACTTACACCGCCGGGACTCAGCCCCTCATTTTTGGTCTTTAATCCTGCTGTTAAGTGTTTTTTTTTCTGGCCACACCTGACAGCCGTCATGCCCACGTATCCCAGCCACGTCTCCCATGCCTTCCACAGCCACACCTGCTGAGGTCCCGTGCCCACGCTGTTCTCACCCGATGGCCCAGAGAACAACCCTCCACTGAGACAACAAGCAAGCACAGCCTCCCACTCACCTCAACTCCTGCACACACTGGGAGACAGTGGTGGGGCCTCACAGATACAAACCACCTGTTACTATACAAATAGTGAAAAGCCAGAGTCCGGGAGACAACAGACAACTTCAGTTCATCAGAAGAGCCAGTGGCCCTCTCCACGTGCTCCCTTCCCCCCAGCTCCAGGCTCCTCCAAAGCCAGCCTCGCCGCCATCGTGATCATCTACCGGGACCTCATCGGCCATGAGGTGCCAGGACCCCACGGGCCATGAGGAGACGTCTCCGACATCTGCCAGATCCGGGAGATCGCAGACGGCTGTGTCTGCAAGTGGAGGGGAGGATGGTCAGTAGGACGGAAGGTGACATCGATGACTCGCCCCTTGGTGGCAGTGCCTCGGCTGAAGGCCCCGGCGAGGGCACTGTGGTCACTGGTGGACACTGTCACAAACCAGCTTTACGAAAGCAGCGGACAAGAAGGACATCAAAGGACAGAAACCAGAAAGAGGAGAGCCTTTTATGACGGGGCTGCAGAATAAACCAAGCACAGCCTTGCACATTTCAAAAACCACCAGGTCTTTATTGGTGAGAACATGAACCCAGACGGCCTGGGTGCTCCCCTGGACTCCCGTGAGGACGGTGTGAGCCCACGTAGGATCTTCTTGACGGACAGACGACGGACGGCTTCGAGATGGAGAGATGTTGACACGGCGGGCAGCTCACGACCGACTGCCTCGGCCTCACCGGCTGCTGTTCATCCACACGACCCGGGACTTGGACAAACAGAACCGATGTCAGCGTGAGCTCCTCAATGACTTTTGACCTTGATTTATTTGGAGCGGCGGCTTTTTTTTAAAAAAAGGTTAAAAAAACGTGTCGGTAGTTTAAAAATAAAATGTATTTAAACTCAAAAAAAAAAAAGCCGGAAGAGCAAGCGACCACTCTACAAAGCCTGAAAACCAATCTCAGGGAGAGACAGCACGGGACCTGCCGGCCACGGCACTCACAAGAACGGCTGCAGTGGCCCAACGATCACGAACTCTACTGAGTGTAATGATCACAGACCTCCTGCGATTAGGCCCTGACATTCTCCACGTACACATTTGCCTGTGGGTTTTTTTATTTTTAGGCATCACTGCCCTCAGGTGGTGGGAGTAGGAATTGCCTATGTTTTTGCAAGTATGATTTGATTTCTCCAAATGTCTAGTTTTTGAGCCCAGTCATTTGCTATTTACTGTGTACACAGATCGTTCTACGAGGTGTTTTGCTAAAGTATGTTGTAGTCTTCAAGCCAAGTCTGCAGATAGAGAATTCAGGGATGGCGTATGTGTTTCCCCCAAGAAAGGCATTTCAAATTTGTTTAATGTGTTGAAATAAACTCTCCCCTCGTGGGGGAGAAAGAAAAGAACGTTACTAAAAAAATCAAAGAAAATGGTGAGGAGTGGGGGGGTACTGTAGAAGAACAGCTCAAGAAACACGACAAGAACAGAGAAATCCAAAACTACAAAAACAGAGAATGGAAATGTAAACGGTCGAACCGAAGAAGAGTTCAGAAAGAGATGTTCAAGGAGAAAAGGGCAAAACAAAACCTCCTGAAGGACAGCGCTTATGAGACACCACAGAGGAGGGAGGAGAGAGAACAGAAAGCACAGGGAGGGCGTCCAGAAGCTGGAGAAAGGCCTTTCCTGAGACCGTGGAGGGTGAGTGTTGCACTCAAGCTGCTGAGCCAGCCCCTTCAAAGACCAGGAGCCAAGGGGAGAGCGACCAGGCGGAAGGACGGTGGAAGCCATGCAGACCCTGAGAGAAAAATGCCAACCAGGAACCTGCGCCCAGTCTGCATCTCCCAAATACAGCACCCAAACCGGGCTGTCTCCAGCTAAGCAGGGACTGGAGGGAATACTAAGGGGAGGCCTCTGGTGGAGAACCTCCAGCAGCAGAGACGTCTTGAGACACGGGTACGCCGCCCGGAAGCCAGCCCAGAGGCAGAAGTCTCGGAGGAAAGTCATTCTCTGCAGGACAGAAGAGATGGAACCAGAGACACGATTTCTAACAGGACTTTCAAATGAAGAAGTTTGAAGATACAACAGACTATTTTAAAGTATAGGAAGAAATTACAGGGTAACCTGAGAAGATGAAGAAACCTCGGTAAAAGAAAAATTCTAGGCTGAGCCCCGGTGGCGTCGTGGTTGTGCGCGGGACGGCGGCCCACTGGGACGGAGGTTCGATTCCAGCTCCACGGAGCAAAGGCTGGGCCTCCTACTCCCACCACCTGAGGGCAGTGATGCCCCCCCCCCCAAAAAAAAGAAAAGTTCTATAGATTTAGTTAACACTGAGGTAGCAGGAATGGCGGAAAAGGGCAATAAAACCAGCTCCTCACAGAAAGATGTGTGCACTGAAGAAACTAGCAACACACTCCCTGAGAGACGCGCTTGCTGACAAGACACATGGACTCTCTGCTGGAGCTCTGGGGCAGCCACGGAAAAGCCCTGCCAGCCTTGAGACGCCTCCACTGCCACTAAGTCCAAGGACTTCCCACCCACTGGCCTGTGATCGTCCTGCATTTGGGGTCGCTGCATGTGTTGGGTGAGTCCAAAGAGGACTTCATATCCTAGTATCAGACAGAGTGAAATTGGACTTCTAGACTTGATCTGGACTGGGCTGGGATGTTTTCTCAATATTCACTGGCTCTTGTATATAAAGCTCTTCCTTAAACAAACAAGCAAAGAAACTAGCAATACCACAAAAAGGCAGACCGCGAAGGGACAGAGGCCATTCAGAGCTAGCAATAACTATACTGATTGCAAATGTATTAAATGTATCGATCAAGAGACAAAGAGTAAAAGCACAGTGGAAAAGAAAATAGGACACATCAGTACGTTGTTTAGAAGATATAACAGATACAGCAAAAAAGACTCGAAATCATAGGGGGAAATGTATCAAGCTAGCAGCAAAAAAAAAAGGAGTGGCAATCTTAGTTTCTAATCAGACACTTTAAGGCAGAATCCAACAAAGCAGAGAGTGACGTCCGACGATTAAAAGGTCACTGGAAAGGGAACATAACCAAAATAACTAATCCAAGGCTGAGCCCCGGTGGCCTAGTGGTTGTGCGTGGGACTGTGGCCCACTGGGATGGAGGTTCGACTCCAGCAGTGGGGCTGGGCCTCCTACTCCCACCACCGGAGAGCAGTGATGCCCCCCCAAAAAATAAATAAATAAAAATAACTAATCCAGTAGACCGGACGCATATAATATTAATCAGACTCTTACAGAACTGAAGAGAAATACAAATTGCAATAAATAAGGAAACTTTAATACATCATGTTTTTCCTTTTTAAAATTTTATTTTTAACGTTAAGCAGTGCTGCATAGCTTTAAAGAATATCATTTATAATAGCCACCCGAAAGATGAAATACTCAGGGATAAATATAATCATAGAAACAAGACCTACCAAGAGGAGGGTATTGTTCCTGTCTCCACAGGGAAAGGGAGAGCAGACTTCAACGCGGTGCTCCAAGGTGAGAATGCAACACACTGGCATGAAGCCGGGAACCAGCGGAGGGCTGAGGGGCCGGCCACCATCCCAACTGTGTGGCCAGTCGCTCTCCTCCCAGAAGAATACACTGCAGAGGACGGAAGCGACAGCGCAGGGAGAGGACCTGTCTGATGGGAGCACGCGGGAGCAAATGAAGGGGGGGGAAGAGAGTGGAGCACATCCTGGGCCACCAGCTGAGAGGAGGCTATCCCCGCTCGGAGAGGCCCACAGGGCCGACCCGACATCCCTCACGGACCCGCAGCCCCACAGCGGACAGCAAGAGGCGAGACCGTGTGGGACCTGCACCCAACCTGACACCCCACACCGAGGCGACACACGAAGACCAGCAGGGGAGCAGAGCAAGGAAGTCCTGAGAGAGCACCGAAAACAGACTGTGGGGCCAGGGCATGGCTCCCCAGCAGACTCCACCAGAAACCACAGGTCAACAGACAGTCCTTGAAATACGCCTCCCCCCCCCCCTTGGTCTGTTTTGTTATTGTTGCTTTTTCTTTTGTTTTTTCTTGTGCATATGATTATCTCTGCAGATCTATGTAGATAAGCAGAATAAACAGTCTGGAGAGGAGAAAACAATGGTGGGGGATGGACATAGGCCAGGGGCAGGTGGGGAAAATGGTATTAACCAACCCAGGGACAAGGAAACAACAGTGATCCAAAAATTGATGGGAGGAGGGTGCAGGAGGCCTAGCAGGCCTTGATCAAGGGCAGTGTGACTGAGGAGTGGCTGAGCCCCAAATGAAGGCTGAGCACGAGGGAGGGACACAGGAAAGTGAAAGGAAAGCAAGGCCAGAACTAGGAGGCAAGGGGTATTTACAGAGGTCGAAATGCAAGCATGTACACATATAAATATTATCTTATATGCTGATGGGAAAGTAAATTTATGTGCATATATTTATAGGTTTAGTATTAAGGTAGCAGGTGGACATCGGCCTCCACTCAAGTGCTCCCTCAATGCAGGAACACTTTGCTCTATTCATCTGGCATCCCACGATGCTCCCTTCCCCACACGATCACTGAGGACAAAGCGGGTGCATAAGCAAATGTGGTGAAGAAAGCTGATGGTGCCCGGCTATCAAAAGACAGAGCATCTGGGGCCTTAGAGGCTTGAAGATAGACAAGATGCCATCGAGCTCAGAAGCAACAAAGCTCACGTGGAAGAAGCACACCAGCCCGTGCGATCCTGAAGTGTCGAAGTGATCAGGTATCAGGCATCACAAAACAAAAGACCCTATCATTGTGAATGAGGGGGAGTGCAGAGTGGGACCCCAAGTCCATCTGTAGGCAATTGGGCATCCCCGTACAGAATGCTTGTGGGGAGGAGATGAGCCAGTCAGGGTGCAGCGTAGCAATGATGAAACATACAATTTCCCTCTAGTTCTTTAATGCTCCCTCCCCACCCACCCCCATCATGAACCTAATTCTACCTCATAAACGCGTTACGACTGGAGGATGTACACTGGTACAGACAGGAACCGGAAACACGGGGAATTCAGGACAGAAGAACCGTTCATGGCCCACTGGTGAGAGTGGTGACACCACAGAGTGGAGAGAAGGTGGGATAGAAAGGGGGAACTTGGGGCTTGAGGGTTGGCGGTTCAAATCCAGCAGCAGCTCTCCAGGAGCATGGCTGGGTCTCTTACTTCCACCAGAGGGCAGTGATACCCCAAAACAAAACAAAGAAAGGGGGAACTGATTACAAGGATCTACATAAAACCTTCTTTCTGAGGAATGGTCAACTGAAAAGTGGGTGAGGGGAGAACTCGGTCAGTGTAAGCCGGACATGGGAAAATAATGACTTATAAGTTATAGGAAGCAAGGGGGGGGGGGGAATGAGCTGATACCAGAGGTTCAAGTAGAAAACAAATGTTTTGAGAATGGTGAGGACAACAAATGTGTAAATATGCTTGACGCGATGGATGGATGCATGAATTGTGATGAGCTATACAAGCCCCCAATAAAATGAGCTAAAAAGAAAACCTATACTGTGGAGAGCCGGATTCAGAAGCCATTGTTTGCTCTGCAAACGGTCCCTACCGCCCCAGGGCTTTGTTAAAGACCACCAGATGCACAAAGGACACCTATCTCTTGCTGGGACACACCCAGCCTTTTTCTGTATCCGTTCCTGGCATTTATGTTTAGTTTATATTTTACCCTTTTGTATCAGCTTGTTTGCTTTGTGTTACATTTTAGTTATTATACCTTTGTATTGTTTTATAGTGCTTACATGTTGTAACTTCTAGTCTATTAGACTATATTGTAGCTTTGTGATTGGTTGTTTTAGGTGGTCCCTGCTTTGCTCCTGTATGCCCCATTAGCATACGTGCAGGACCAAGTTGAGGACTACAGCCCCTTTTGCGCGGGTTTTTTC
>PVJH01034806.1:0-20237 GCA_004026705.1 Nesogale talazaci
AACTTCAAGTCACTATCACAAACAGCAAATATTCTAAAGTATGCTATTTACACTTGTCCAGCTGGAAAACTCCAGAGAACCAACTGGAAACTGGAAAAGAAAGCCCAAGGCTCCTCCAATCATGAAACACATAGGCAAAAGTCAGTGGTTTCTTCCTAAAAGCCCTAACTGCTTAAGAAAAGGCCACCAGGCTGAGCCCTGGTAACGTAGTGGTTGAGTGAGGGACTGCGGCCCACAGGGTTGGAGGTTCAAATTCAGCAGCAGCTCTCCAGGAGCAAGGCTGGGCCTCCCACTCCCACCAGAGAGCAGTGATGCCCTAAAAAGAACAACAAAAAAAAAAAAAATGCCGTGAAGAAACGGGCCCATGGACCAAGACTTGACAAGACATGTAGGCTTCATGACATACGCTACGGAATGTGATGAAGCTTGGAAACCCAGCCGGAACTAGGGGGAGCAAAATGAAAGGAGTGGGAGCGAGGGACGTTGTTCTACCTGTCGAAGTCACAGCTCTAAGAATCCGTGCAGCTCCGCAGGCCCGGGGCACCAGAGTTTGAGGCTCACCGCTCCCGGCTTCCACGGCAGGGCTGCCCGGCACAGTTGTATGGAACGTGCACTGCGCAACTCTAAATTCAAGGGATTTCCACTCTGAGCCGTAGCCATCAGGGAGCTGCTAACGGGTGCAAGCATGTCATGGCACATGCAGCAGGGGGCGTATTTCTACTCCCCACGGAGCTGCCAGGTGGACTCCGGGGAGGGCCCCAGCCCATTCTCCCCCCACACCCCTCCCCGCAGCCCGGATTTGGCTTTGTCTTGCACCACGGGCCCTCATGGCGCCATGTGTAAGCGCTCCTGACTGTGGAAAGGATTCTGCCTTCCCCACTACAGCCAGGAAGTCCTGGCAGATGCTCCTCTCCGGCCTGCCTGGAGTCTTTTACTTCTTTCTGAAACCATCATGGATTTTTCTTTTCTTTCTTTCTTTTTTTTGGTGGTGGTGGGAGCCCAATCAATGGGGGGAACGGGCAGGGTCTCCTCTGAGGAGGAAGTTGTGTTGTACAGTTGAGAAATGCAGGAAGGATTCACAATAGCTCCAGGCAGAGATTTGCATAAAGGTGGAGAAATGCCACATTCCCGGAGAAGTTGACACAAGTTGGAAAGATAAAGATTTTCCCCTGGTTAAGGGTAGGGATGACACAGTCCGATCCAAAATGCCAAAGGGGGGGTGGGGCAGCATGACATCATGATTCCAGAGATCCTGTGGAAGGACAGTTAGGCTCAGAGAGAGACCAGCGGGGCAAACCTGCCGAGTGAGAGGGGACCGCCATGCTGCTAGCTTATCACGGGTCCTAGATGGGACATACAGGTTTGGGAGGGGGAAGCAGACGGGCTGGGTCCACCTGGCAGCTCCGTGGGAGCCCATGGGAAGTAAAGGTCTTCTTCTAAGCATTTTTATTGTAACTTGGAGAACTTCTTAAACTGAGAATTTACAGAGCTAACAAATGATACTCTTCCGTCACCCAGAAGTATTTGACTGTCGGCCGTCTATGAGGTGTCAGTGGGATACATGGTGGGTACCAGGTGTTTACACATTGGGCTACAATCCCCAAAGACAGCAGATTGAAACCACCAGCCGCCCTGTGAGAGAACGACGGGTTTTTTTCCTCCTGTCAACCGTTACCGACTCGGAAACCCACAGGGGCAGTTCTGCCGTGTCCCGCGGGGTCCCTCTGAGTGGGAGTGGGCTCGTTGGCAGTCAGTTGGGATTTATTTTGGAGTAGGATGCACTGGAGTGCCCTGAGGGTGCCAAATGGTGAACAAACCCAGCGACTGCTCACCTCAAGGTCAGAAGTTCAAGTCCACCCAGAGGCTCTTGCAGAAAGCAGCCTGACAGTATTGGAAACCCTGGGCGGGGGGCACACAGTTCAATGACGGGATCACCGTGACTCCCAGCAACTGACTGCTGGATTCCAGGCGCTCGTATGACGTACTCTTTTACTACCCATCACTTCCTGTGCTAGGTCTTTCCAACCCAAGGTGGGTGTTAGGTATTGTACATCCGTGGTTCTCACGTGAGGGTGAGGCTATAAGTCTGTCAAAACATAAAGGGCACGACAAAGGTGTTCACGCTTGGACCTGACACTGCAGGCACACACAAAATTGGGGAGCAAGTTGGTGAAGAGCTGCAGCCCACTGCACATGCACCCGTCGAGGGGCAGCGCAAGAAGACGGCCTGATACAGGGGCAGCCACAGAGCGATGGTGCGGATGGGGCAGGACGGGTCGGTGCTGGTTCTGCTGTCCCCGTCATCCGAACGGACTCCACCGCCCTTGTCGGCAGCAGCAGCAACATGTATGATGGGTGGTGGTGGAAGGAGGGTGGGTTTCACTGTTGTCATGGAGTGGCAGTCTGAACCCAGAATGACACCCACTGTTGTGGTGCCATTTCTGATGCGTGGTGACCCTAGCTGGGACTGCGCGTGGGCTTCCCAGACCGTGGCCCTACAGAGCAACGCTCTGTGGTTTCAAACTGCCAGCCTTGTGGTTAGCTGCCCAACGTGTTACCTACCCATAGGCCACCGGGACCCTAAAGAGATGAGGAGAGAATGTCCATTATTTTTTTTTCAGTTTTTTAGGCATCACCGCCCTCGGGTGGTGGGAGTAGGAGACCCAGCCTTTGCTCCTGTGGAGCTGGAATTGAACCTCCATCCCAGTGGGCCGCAGTCCCGCGCACAACCACTACGCCACCGGGGCTCAGCCCGTCAATTTTTAAAAGCATGGGAAAGAAATGCTGGCAAGAAAAAGGACATTAGAGATTTTGTTCTGGGAGAGTAAGCTCATGTGTGTAAAGGGAAGGGGGTGTCCTGCATGCTATATCTTTGTAAATATGTGTCTTGTCTTCTGTCCTTGCCTTTTGGAACAGTGCGGGCTTTCAACTCTGGAAATTTGTTTTAAAAACAAAAACACAGGTGAAATCTATGTTTATCTTTTGTGATGTAGGTCATGCCGTGCCTGGATTCAAAGAACTCTGCTAGTTAACCAATTAGAGTTCTCGTCCTTTCTAAAAAAATGAGTCGATCGAGGTAAACCCAAAGCCCAGTGTAGGAGCTGACATTTCCACTCCGAGTGATGGAGAACCTGCTGGGCTCTGCTCTGGGGACACTGAACCTGGCTCCTCCCTCAGGGAGAACAAGATCAGGTAGGACGCAGGTGATGGAGCGGAGACTGGGTACAGGAATAGGCCCTCCCACCAATCACACTCCACCCCCACCCCACCAATAATTCAGACTTTACAGCTCAAATTCAGCTCTTTGGTTTGCTCTACAAATGCTGGGCAGAGATGGCTTGTTTGTTTTTTAAAGAAAGGTCTGCATTCTGAATAGCGCATGTCCCCGATTAATTCTGTAACCACATTTGCAGAATGTCAGCTGAAGTCAGAGCTCCAGGAAAATGGGTGGAAAGCTGTGGTGAGATAGGAATCTACGAGAAAAGGTCTGGAAAGAGCTTCTTGTCCTGGTCACTGGTGCCATCTGAAGCCCAGGAGCATATGTGAACCCAGCATGGTCCCCAGCCCCCCACCCCACCTTCCTATGAGCCCCTCCCCCCCTCCAGGCCAAAGAGGAATGACCTTGGTTGGCTTGAAGAGAGGGAATGAAAGAGAGAGAGAGAGAGAGAGCTTGCCTGACCCCCACCAGAGAAAGACCAGGTGGTATGCTCAGCACATCTGACTCATTGGTCACAGATAAGCAGTTGCCTCCAGCATCTCTTTTAAGCCACATCTGCCCTCATGACTTGAAGGACCTGGGTCTTTTGAGGAGCCGCAGAGGAATGCTTGCAAGCGCCAATGGATGAAGTGTGTGTGTGTGTGTGTGTGTGTGTGTGTGTGTGTGTGTGTGTGTTTTAAGTAGAACAACTCAAGTATGATTGCTTACAGAGGATTCCGTGGACTTGGGGAAAGATAGACAGGAAGGGACTCGTGTGAGGCAGAAGGTGCAAGGGTCCTTTGGACCGACCAGGCTAGCTGCTCCACCAGCCTTTCCCCTTTCCGTGACCCAGCCTGTGGGTTCCAGGGCTGGCTCTGGGCAAATGGATGGAGGCCAGAGATGGTCCGCTCTCAGACCCAGCCTTCCTCCCCAGTTCTGCCCTTCCGTGTCCCTTGTCACTCTGACCATCAGTCACAGACACCCTCCTTCAGCCACTCTGTTCCTTCTGTGGCCATCCTCTTCAGCTACAGAG
The DNA here is from genome assembly GCA_004026705.1 of Nesogale talazaci. Classification (NCBI taxonomy): domain Eukaryota; kingdom Metazoa; phylum Chordata; class Mammalia; order Afrosoricida; family Tenrecidae; genus Nesogale; species Nesogale talazaci. The sequence continues at coordinate 4,230 of PVJH01034806.1, forward strand.
GAAAGGAGTCCAGTAAATCAACGTGTTAGAGACTGGAAGTGTTTTTCCAGCCAGCCGTGTTTTCATCTTAAATGGAAGTGAAGGACCAAGACCCAAGCAGGACTCCACCTGCTGCGCTGGAACTCCCGGCCCCAGCACTCGGCCAGGGAGACCTTAGGGAACTGAGTCATTGGGTCGGGCCGAGGTGGGAAGCCTCTTGATCTGGGCTGTAAGGTCCCCGGAGAGCCCCTGTTCATGACACGGGAAGTGAGGGCTGGGCTCTGTGGTCAGGGAGCAGGCCCTCCTGCAAATGGTTCCCTGAGGGGGGTGAAGTGCATTTCAGTTCTAAGCGTAACCAATACCCGGGGGGGGCATAGTGGGGGGCGTGCCGGGCAGCTCCCCACAAAGTCAGCGGCTTGAAACCAGCAGCCCCTTGTCAGAAGAGAGATGGGGTCCTCCACCCCGTACATAGCTGTAATCTTGCAAACCCAGAAGGGCTGTTCTACCAACCATGAGGGCGGCTGGAGTTGGCATCAGCTCGCTGGCAGTGAGTTTGGCCCTTTTTAACCCAATGTCCTCCGGAGCCCTGGTGGTATAGTGGCCTGTGCTTTCTGCGCAGTCGCCCGATGACTCCCCGAGCTGCTCTGGAGGACGCTGGGACTGTCTGTCCTCTTAGTGCACGGTGTCTGGCGTCCGCAGGAGCAGTGCTGCTTGGCCCTCCCGAGCCCCGGAGTGCCATCAACTCCATGGCCGTGAGCTTGAAGAGCCGGCACCTCTGGTGAGAGCTATTCAAACACTCACGGCTTGTGCTTTTTTTTTTTGGTGGGGGATGGGGTTGGGGAGGGAGGAGGTCAGTTTGTTTCACCGGTTGAAAATGGGTTCACAGAACCCGCTGACTGGGATTCTGGCCACTTGTTTGGGTGCGGAAGGCACGCTACTTGAATACGTAGTGGTAGCTGGAGGATCCGGGGCACAGGAAGTGGGCCAAGCAGCTTCTGACTGGGAGCCAGGGGACCAAGCACGCGAGGGAAGCTGCCTTTTGCTAATGGTACCTCGCACGGGGCTGCCGCTGCAAGATGAAGCGAGCTAGGGCCCCGGCTGTGGGGGGTGGGGGGGGTGGGAGGGAGCCGTGCTGCTGAAGGGGTTCGGTGTCAGTTAAAAATGGGGGCCCTTTGTGGTTGGAGGTGAGAGGAAAGGATGTCTTCCTGTGAGCCCGAGGAAGAAGCTGGCTAGAGATTAGCCATCGGCAGGTCACCCGAGGAACGTCGAGGTGCCAAGGTGATTGCGGAGCGCCCTGTTAGCACGGCGGGTGGTGAGGTGGGGTGCCACCTACAACGTCTGCAGTTTGAAACCACCCGCTGCTCTGTGGGAGGAAGAGGAGGCTCTACTCGCATGAAGAGTTCCCGTCTCGAACACCCACAGGGGCACTTCTGCCCTGTCCTCCAGGGCCGCTGCGAGTCAGAATTAGCTCCGTCACAGGGAGGCGTTTAAGGTGATTCTAAGGAGCCTTCAGGGCACAATGGTTAAGCGCTCAGCTGCCGAGGGCACCCACGGGAGACCCTGCCGAGTGATCGTCCCCTGTAAAGACAGGCCAGACTCGCTGCACTGAGCCAGTGCTGGTTCGCAGCCAGGCCGTGGCACGGCCGGGACTGCCCCCGGGGAGATACGATCCTCCTCTGCCATGTCCAGTCGCCCCGAACCGAGTCAGCTCAGCAGGACCCAGGCGTAGATGACCCCAAGGTCCCTGGAAGGATGAGCCATTCACTAGGAATTAGCCACTAACAGACACATTGGCAATTTTCATGCTCCCCCCGCCCCCCCGCAGGACCACAGAGAAAGGCTGGGTGTGGTGGTAGGTTTATTGTGCCAACCTGGCCAATAGGAATATGTGGGATACATCAGGTGGCAGTTTGACTTGAGGGCGAACAGATAAATGACTCTGCAAGGCCCGCCCCCGTCTCGCTGGCTCTCTGGTGATAGGACCAGCATGGTGCTCCTCTAGCCAGTTCTCTGCCTCAACCTGTGTGCTTCACTACCTGTGGGCCAAGCTGACCCGTGGATCGTGTCCCTAGAGCGGGAGGCCCCTCGGAGACCTGCTTTGTCCCACTGCTGGTGTGTCCACCCCCTGAGCTTGCGGCTGGTGGATTCTGTCGCCTTGCGTTGTTTGAGCTCCAGGTCCCCTCCGGGCCTGCCTCGCTAAGCTCCCGAGCATCTGACTGTTGCGGACCCCGCCTGCAGTTTGCTGCCTGCCTTGCCCGAGGGAGGATCCCACGGTCTGTTTCCTGGCTGTCCACGTGAGATGAAGGGCTTCCAGTACATGAACTGTTGCACGGAAGTGAGTTGGACTGAACCCTCTGTCCTACTGTGTGGACTCACAAACTGCTATTTTCCTCCCAGCTGCATGCACCTATTCCCATCTACATACAATCATAAGTGCCCTGGTTCTGTTTCTTAAGAGAACTCTACCTAACACACCCAGTAATCTGTTCCTATTGAAGATCGACATCAAGAAACCCCCCTGGAGTTGTAGTGGGTGCCGCAACACATAGGGTAACACATGTGTGGGGTTGCCGTGAATCTGAATCACTGACTGGGAGAAGTTTCGTTTTGGGGGTTTAAGGTGGAAGTCTCACCTTCCCTCCAGGACCCCCAAGCTGGATTCCTAGCCAGCATGCCTCATGGCCAGCCATCACCGTCCCTGGTAGCCGGCAGGCTGCTGCTTTGCTGAGGGAAATGAGTCCTGGTGGCACTGTATGTGGATTAGGTGTTGGCTGTTGGAGGCCAGGCCAGCAGTTCAAACCCCCCAGTCTCTGTGGGAGAAAGGTGATGCTGTCTGTCCCCACAGAGCTGTACAGTCTTGGCAGTCCTCTTACAGGTTTGCTGCAAGGTTGGCTTGGGGGTTCCTGATGGCCAACAGATTCCTGCAGAGCTTCCAGGAAGAAAGGTCTGGCAACCTGCTTCCAAATGCCCGCCATGAAAACCACCTGGATCGCAGTGGTCCTCGGGGGTGACGCAGGGCCGGGCAGCATTTCCTTCTCCCTTTGTGTGTGTGTGTGTGTGTGTGTGGAGGGGTGACCACAACCCAGGGCCCAACCCCACAGCTGCCAACCCCAGGAGGAAACCGTCTGGGTGCCCTGTCTGTGTTTTGTCTGCGGCAAAAGGTTATCTTCTTGCCGTCGGTGTTGTGTTGTGAAAGGGACAAGTCTAATAAACAGATGCTATTTTTCGCTCAGCCCTCCAGCACTTGAAGTCCCTGAAGCAGAAACCAACCCCCTCGGCACTGTGTGTGGCTGTGACCGATCCCCTTCCACATGGCACGGGGCATCTGTGGGGCAGCCCGGTCTCGGGAGGGGCAGCCAGTGTCTGTAGGAAGCCCTGCCAGTTGGCACCCCGGCTGGGGACGACGCCACTGACCTTTAAAGCTCTGTTGCCCTGACCTTGAAGTGATTCCTGCATCCAGCGCATTTGCCGTCTGCCGCTTCCCGCTGACCGGGACGAGCAGTGACCCTGAGGGCAGGCATGGCTTCCGTACACATCTGCCCTGGTCCTCACCTCCCAGTGCACCGGCCCCCGGCTCGAACATTCATTCCTGAATTCTAGTTCTGGTCCAGTTAGCTGGCACCGCCATATCCAGAGCTCGGGAACCCAAAGACACAAGCAACAAGAAGGAGGGGGAACCAGTCCCTCTTTCCCGTAGGTTCAGCTAAGGCAAGGCTGGAAGATCTCAAAAAGAACTTTTCCTTGGAAACAACAGCAAAACATACACAAAGGCATCAGTACGTGGCTCAGTGCATAGGGTTTGGTTTGCAGCGCTGAGAGTCAGCCCCATGCCTGCCGCTAGGAGCGGTGGGGAGAAGGCCTGTGACGAAGGCTCCACCCCTCGCCCAGGACGGATTTATTTATAATTTGTAACCTCTGTGTTCCAGAGAGGACTCGGGAGCTTACAGTAAAAGACACATATATAACCAAGCTGTGAAAGAAGAAAACAAAACTGTCTAAAGGTTAAAAAAAAAAAAAAAGTTTCCATCAATTCTGTTTCAACTCGTGGCGACCCATGCTTGCTCGATGGAAGCTTTATAAATAGGATATTTCAAGTGTGAATCTTGGAACAAACGCCCAGGACCCTGGTGACGTAGCTGTTACACACCGGGCTGCGATCCACTGGTGGGAAGTTCAAGACCACCAGTGGCTCTGGGGTGGGGTGGGGGGGAGAGGGCAAGACTTTCTACTCCGGCCGACAGTCACTGTCTCGGGAACCCACAGGGGTCGCTGTGACTCAGCAGTGACTCGGTGGCAGCAAGTTTGGTTTAGTTTAAACGGATGCATACCAGAGTCCGAAGGGTAGCACCCGGAAGCCTCAAAAACCATCGCAAAAAGCACAGAAAAGCAAAGTAACAACAACAACGTCCACTGATACGGAGTCTATTGCCACTCACTCGGAAAGCCCCCAGGACAGGGTAGAACCCCTGTGGGGTTCAGAGGGGCGCATATTGACGGAGTGCCCGGTGGGTTCAGACCACTGACCTTGAAGTTAGCAGCCCAACTCAGCCCATTGCACCCCCAGGGCCCCTTCCTAGAAAAGAAACCAACTAAGGGGCACATTTAATAAACAGATGCAATTTTTCAGATTCAGATAAACACTGTCCCAAGAAAGGCAAGCTTTCCCCCAGCCTGAGTACCGGCACCTCCTTGGGGAGCTTGAGCCCAGCGACGATTCCCTGCAGTGCGTGCACCTGCTCTGTTTGGTCGACAGCAGAGTCGCCGGGGGCTGGCCCTCCTTCTAGAGAGGCTGCCCCTCGCTGCTCCCCAGGCGTTGTTTCTGCGCTCACCCAGGCTGGGCCACTCAGGGTCCGCAGAGCCGGGTCTGCCTTCTACCGTGGGGTGTCCTGGATGCCCTGCAGGTGATGAAGTTGATCGTGTCGGGGAACTGGGCCCAACAGGGAGTGGTTTGCGACTTCCCTCCCCTTGGGAAGGAAGCACATGCAGTTTTGGTTGCATATAAGGAAAAGAAAACACACACATCAGAAACAGCCCTCTCCCCACCTAAAACAATGCAAAAACCCAATCACTATTAATTCCAATTCATGGCCACCCCCTGTACCCCAGAATACAGGTGTGCTCCCTAGCTTTTCTGTGGGTGTGCTTGTTCAGTAGATCACCAGGCCTTTCTTGCCAGTGCCTTTGGGTGGGCTCCAACCACCAGACTTTTGGTTATCAGCTGCAGGCCTAACCACCTGTGTCACCCAGGGTCTTCGTCGGTTGCATGTGGGAAGGTCATGTGTACAATAGATAGATTAGCTGTGAGTTGGACTGTTACAATGGTGTGTGTGTGTGTGTGTGTGTAAGAGAGAGAGAGAACCATCTGGGCAGCCAAGGGGAGGCTCGCACGGCCATCTCTCTCTTGTCTCTTGCACCCAATACCTGTGTGTCCTCTATGGTTCTGATGGAGTAGAGACCCACTCCCCTCCTGTCCCACACCTGCCCCCGGTCCCCAGGAGCTTCTCGTGCATAGCCTGGCCTGGTGCGGGGCCTCCCTTTCAAAGACAAACGGTACTACAGGGTGCATTTGAAAACGGAAGCTAATTATAACACCCCCCTCCCTACCCGCCCCCCCTGCCGATTTCGCCAAGTAACATGATTCTGAGAACATGCTTTGATTTCCTTACAGTTTTGATGTTGTCTATCAACGCCCAGCTGTGAGGGATGATGGTTTACTCACCCACGCCCTGTGTACCGGTACTCACATTGTTGCCTGCACGCTGCTCACAGGGTGAAATCACCATGATTAGGCCGGCGCTTATTCGGTGTTTTCATAATTTATAATCATTTTTAAATTGTAAATTAGCTGGGGGAGGGGGGCTAGAGTGCATTTGGACCACAGCAGCTTTATTAGCTGAGCCATGTCGTGTACGATGATTACATTTCCCTTTTTCATGCAGCATTTTATTGCTGTCCCTAGACTTGCCACTTGTCATTTTTTTCCCTTCGCAAAATTCTTGCCCTAAGTCACTATTCAATAATGAAAATGATAATAATAATAATCACTCACTGCCATCCACTCTATTCCGACTCATAGAGATGCTCTACGATACAGGAGTGCTGGCCCTGTGGATTTCTAAGACTGGAAATCTTTACGGGGGAAGAAACCCCACCCCTCGCTGTGAAACCACATACGATTTCAAACTAGTAACTTTGCGCATGGTAACCCACACACATAACCCCCCTAGGCCGGTGGGGCGCCTGCAACATTACTGTAGGGCTACGAAATTCTTCTGGGATGACCACCACACATCCAAGAATCTTTCCCCTATTTTCTGTGGGAGTCAAGCCTAGAACAACCCCACTGTCCCATCCCAGTTCAAAATGGCAGCCCTGGGGTGGCCCACTCTCCTGATGTGTGCTCGACATCCGAATTCCAGCACCTCTCTTGCCCCAGCACCCCTCTGCCCAGGAACTCAGGTCATATTCCTCCGCCGACCTCTCACGGCAGTCATGTCCTCGTTTTCTGGGATCTGACATACCTGGGAGGATCTTTCTGCTTCTCCTTTCACTTGCTTGGCAGATTGAATTCTAGAGGATGTTTAGCTTGGGAACAATTTGTTCTTGGGAGTTGGAATGCTTTTTTTTTTAATGGTCTTCCAGCCTGATTTCCTTGCTGTGTTATAGGCCCTGATGTGCTTTGGCATTGCCCTCTCCCAGTTTCGCACAGAGACCTCGGAGTGAGTGGCCCTGCCTCCCTTTGTTAGGTTAGGAATCCCCGCCTCGCCTCCCCCACACAAACCCGTTGATCACCCAAGTGAACACTCACAGGGTCAGAGAGCTGAATGGAGTCCCTTGTGCTGGGTTTGTCAACACATCCCACCCCATGTCAGCTTTGGCCAGTAGCTCCTGACTGGAGACCAGGGGGCAGAGGCAGTGCATGGTGTCCCCCAAGTCCACTGGGCCCCATTGTGACGGCGTGCGCCTGGCCTTTTGGATGCTGGTTCTCTTGCTGGGTTTCTCCACCTTGAAGTGAACGGGGTTGATCTTGGCAAGAAAGACGTCAAATCCTCGTCTCACTTGGGACCAGAGCAGCTGCCAGTGGCCGAGGGATGTGAGGGGAGGGCCACAGCTGGCTGGGAGCTGGGTTTGTGGAGCGCAGGGCAGACGCAATGCTCCAAAGACGCTGCTGGGGCGACGGCTCAGGATAGCTGGTTTGGGTGGGCACTGTGTAGACACTTCAGAAATCTAGGCCCTTCCTTCATTTCAGAAAAAAGTTTTCATGTAGCCTATCTCCGATTGTTTCCTGCTGTTTTCCTTTCCTCTCAGCAGGCCCATGCATTGGCCATTATGCAGCTGGTTGTGTTTTTAGAATTTCCATATTTTCTCATTCCTCTTTCTTAATTTCTGTGTATTTTTGGTTCATTTCCAGATTTCTTCAATTGCCTCTTAAAATCCCACTGAATTTCTTTGCTGCTGCAGTTTTTTTTTTTTTTGAAATGACAGTGCCTTTTATTATTAACACTCACACGTAAGCAGTGTCATCACGGTAGGTGCCGTGGAATCCAAACCACCCAGTCCTCCACCACCTTCACGATCGCCCTCAGGCCTGACCCCATGGCTGCATGTGCTGTGTCATGCCACCTTCTCAGAACCCTCCTCTTTGGTCCGACAGGTTTAAGCAGCAGAATGGGTTTGACATCAGAAGGGTTGGTGTTTTGTTTCTGCTTTTTGATGACACGAAGATCAGATTTTTCTCTTTGTTCTTGCTTTGTAAACTTTTTCTTTCTAAATTGAAAAAGAAATCCTTTTCAGTGCTCTTCTACTTTATTGAGCAGAGTGTCTATTTTTCATTTTATATATATATACACACACATATAAATGTGTATATATATGTGTGTGTTTTTAAATCATTTTATTGGGGGCTCATACATCACTTATCACAATACATACATACAAATACTGTGCCAAGCCCCTTTGCCTGCCTGCTGTTGTCATCATTCTCCAGCTACTCTTATTTTTTAACTTTTCAAGCTTTCTGCTCTGTTAAGGTCCTGCTCTTCTCACTTTATGAATACCAAAATTTACCTCTTTGCGGATATTGGTGAGTTTACATTTGGGGAAGCTTTCTTTTGTTCTTTACATTGTGTCTTTTTTGCTCAATTCCCTTCTCTGTTGTTTGGTGTTACTGTTGTTGCTTTGTTTCCTCCTTGCTTTTTCTTCCTCCCATGCTGTTCGGCATCCATTCACATGTAAGACTGAAGCACCAGAAGGTGTCTATAAGTTCTGGATGTATGGGCAGGGCCCCCTGACTTGTGGGTTTCACAGGAGGATTACCAGATAGGGAAGAGCCTAGCCACTTCATTAGGGCATCTGACAGTCGGTTCTGGTGGGTTGGTCCACCCTTGGCTAAGAGGACCAGTAGCAACTTAGCCCATTGCTCTGGGAGCAGTGAAGGAAGAGAGAGCACCCACTCCTATGAAAACGTTTGCTTCATCTTTCTCTTTCCAGCCTTTCCCCATGGCCCCGACTCTGGGGTGGGCTTCTCCCCCAAAAAGTGACCGGATTTTAAGTGAGACACCATTGACCGGGGAGGTGTGTGTGTGTGTGTGTGTGTGTGAGGGGGTTTCCTGGATAACAACTTTGGTCTATATGGAGCAACAAAAATTTTCATAGAATGCAAAAAAAAAGTATTGTGATATATTTATGTTCATTTTAAAACGCCGCAGGACGCGGACAACTTGTTAAAAAGCAGGATGTCTGGTCACAAGGGGAGGGAAACAGCCATTTGCCTGTCTGTGTGGGATGCAGGAGGGGAGGTGGTCTGGGAGTGTACCTCGCCCAAGTAGTCTTTAAACGCCCCATAGGGTGGTCCCCGCTGTGGTCTTCAGGATTGCCAGGCCTTTCTTCTGAGGGTGGGTGTGAAGCACCCCCTTTGAGCCCATGGAGTCTAGTCTTTTACCAGCCTCCCAGCTCCCATCGTCAGCTCCGCCATACGCATGCCTGCTGCATCACTGCCGATGAACTGCCTGCTTATGAGAGCTGGATTCTCACCCTCCCCTCCCCGCAGCACTTCAGCTGACCATCTTTCTCTACTCCGTTTCTCATCCCTTGGTCACCTGTTGCCCACTGCCTTCTCTTACAGCCCCCCCCCCCCACCTCCTGTTCTCTTGGTTTCACAGTAATGCTTTCTTTGCATACGCGTTCACACATACCTCCCCGCGTCGCGTTGAGTTTTACATCAGAATCACCTGGGGATCTTGGTAAAACGTAGCTTCCGCTTCAGTGTACCTGGGTTGGAAATCCCAATTATCAGCAGGTGTGCAGGGGGCAGTTGAACTGGTTTGAAACCTTGACCAGAGGGCGACTCGTGTCTGATTACCCAACAGCCAAGGTAAGTACTGGCCTGCCTGACTTAGGAGTCTGCGGTGAGCAACTTCGCCATATCACAGACCCTCAGGACGGCCCGCATGTATCTCTCTCTCTCCCCCAACCCCACCGCACCTTCCGAGGGCATGGAGCCCTTTTCAGATTTATAGTCCCCGACAGGGAGGGATAGGAGCCCTGGTGGCCTTGTGGTGACAAATTGGACTATGATCAGAAAGTCAGCGGTTCGAAACCACCAGCTGCACCCTGGAGAAAGCAGGGGAGCTACTTCAGGGGCGCTACCCCCCTAAAGAGTTACTGCCTCAGAAACCCAAAGAGACAGTTCCACCTTGTCCTCAGGGGCCGCTAGGAGTTCACCTTGACTCCGTGGCAGAGACTGTGGTTTCCGACAGGTTTGGGGTACGCCATGAGCAAGGTAAGGCATAGGCTTACTTGTGAGAGGGATGGGGCAAGGGAAGCAGGGTTCGCACAGGTGTGGCAAAGCTGTGCGAAATCGGTCTCTTAGCAAGGACACGCCAGTCAGCCCATGTGCTTGCTGCTTATTGAATGATCTGCCCCTGGAGGGGGCAGAGAGGGAGCTGCGGGTACTCCCTTAGCCAGCATACCACCATCCTCCCTCCCAGGCCTCAGAAGTGCCCTGTGAGGACAGCCGCCAGGCCCTTCTTGCCTATAGGGAACCTGAGATTCTGAGAGGTGGAGACCCCAAGCGCTGTCCGTCCTTAGCCCAGCTGTGGCCAAGCTGGGGATGCGGACCCAGGTACGCCGCCTCTGCAGCCCACGCTCCTCCTCCTCCATCGCACTCTGCCTGCCTTTCTGGGATCGCTCAAGGATTCCTTCGTGCCACATGGAGCAACATTCATCACTAATATGTACCACACGCACGCCTGAGGGCCGTGGAGTGCAGCTAACAGGGCTCGCGCCCGCTCCCGCTCCCCTCTCCCTCTCCCCTTCTCCCTCCTCCTCTTGTTCCCCGAAGCAATAATTCCTTGACTTCATTTAAAGGCCTGGCCCCTGCAGCTGCAGGGCACAGCTCAGCATTGTCTGGAGGTGGCGAGGCGAACCAAAGCCATAAGCTCATGAGCTCTCAAACGTGAGAGATGAATTACCGGGAGGTACCACTGCAATGCCTCCCTGCCAAACCTTTAAAAAATTTTTTTATTAAAAGATCATTTTATTGGGGGCTCTTACAACTCTTTTTTTTTAACCCCCATTCTTTAAGTGCTTTTTCTTTCCACAAGGAAAAAGAACCATGTGTACTCTCCGTGTGTAAAGCTCTTCCATCCGCACGTGCGTCGTTCGAGACAAGATGATGATGACTGCTAATTGCCCACCCTCTCGTAGCAGGCAGGCAGGAGGCTTCCCAGACCGCAGCGATGGCTGGTGCCTCGGGCGGTGATCCCGAGCAGCCCAGGGTCGGTCATCTGTGGGTGGGCCGCAAGCTGGGCCTTGCCTGCTCCCTTTTGGAGAAGAGCCCCGCAGTGAACCATCCAAAGCTTGGTTTTCATCATGGACATTTAAATTGCAAGCCCGAGGCCTCGTGGGCAGGGGCTGGACGTGGAGGCAGCTGAGGCACTGGGGAGTTCACCCACCTGGACGGGACGCTGACTTAATTTCCCGGGTTAAAGCATTCCGGCGGAGTTTTTCCAGCCCATTCATGACCTTGCCTCGTTCTCCTGCCCAACCACGCCGCGCTGTTTGCCTTGGCGTCTCCCCAGGAGTCCGGCTACAGTTCCTGGCAGTGGGGGAGGCCATAACCTGGAGACTCCAGCAGCAGCCCATCTGGCTCTTCAGAAGTCTTGAGCAAGCCTGTCCCTCTGGAAGGGAAAATGTGAGCAGGTACTGCTTGTCTTGCGAGTGTTTGTTTTCTTGAGCAGCAATGCCTTAGCAACTGTACGCAAAGACAGGTTTGTTCCAGCAGGGTTTGTAGTAAACAATGGCTTCATTTATGACCAGGCTGGGGTGCGTGTCATAAGTTTCTTTGGCGAAGTTCAGGCAAGCTATCACCAGCCCAGAACCCAGCCAAGGCATCTTGTCACTTGGTTATGTATGTAATGACAGGGGTTTCAAACTCAAGGACTTGCATCCATCGGCTGTTCTAGATCTGTCCCACACGGGAACTGCTACATCTAAAACAGTACACAGTCTGGGACCCCAAATCCACTGCCACAGGTCAGATCCATACCTTTGCAGGACCTGTGTGGGGAACAGTCAACCTCACCTTTCTCCTGGAGAGCGCTAGCTAGGTTTGAACCACCCACCTTGTGATTAGCGGTCGGTGCTTAACCCGCAGTGTCGCCTGGGGCTTCAGGTGGCCCACATGCTCCAGTTTTTTGATGTTTTTCTTTTTTGGGGGGGAGCATCACTGCCCTCTGGTGGGAGTGGGAGGCCTAGCCTTGCTCCTGGAGAGCTGCTGCTGGATTTGAACTGCCAACCCAGTGGGCCGCAGTCCCGCACACAACCACTACGCCACCGGGGCTCAGCCCCCATGCTCCAGCTTTGTATCCCTACCATAGACTTCTCTTGCTTCTGACTGGCTTTCAGCCGACACAAACACACCAAGGCCGACCTCACCAGCACCGGGGGCAGTGACTCTGCCAGCCAGTTGGCACCTGTGGTGCTCGCCACAAATGCACACTCCTGACCCTACGCCTCGGACTTACTGAGCCTGGAAATCTGCATTCCCCCCCCCCAGGTGACCTGTGATGTGTCTTAGATCTGCCACCCAGCGCCATGTTTCCCAAAGATGAGAACGAGGGTGGTTCTTGCGGAAACTACACAGGCGCAGGCCCCACCCAGGAGCCACTGAGCCCGTGTCCTGGGGAAGAACCCGGGAAGGTGGGAGAATGAAGCCGGTTTTCCAGAAAACTTCAGATCCTAAGGCCAAGGCTGCCTGCTGGAAACCATCAGGGGAAAGAAACGGAGCACCGCCCACCTCTTGGAAAGGCTTGTCTACATGTCATTTCAGACTCAAAACTGCAGGGGATGGTTGGAGGAGGGTGAGAGGCTTTGGGCCCCAGGCAAGTCGAATCAGGTGTGTTTGTTAAAGTCCGTCTTACTCATTTGTCGGGTTACCTTGCTGAAAACTTTGGGAATGCTCTTATTCTGAAGAGAAAAAAACAAAAAACAAGTCTAGTTATAATGTCAGTCCTTAAATCTGCCGATTAAAAATCCAGGGAAAAAGTCCAACCCCAAGCCCACTGCCATCAGATCGTTTCAGGACTCCAGCTCGTCGAGATAGGGCAGTGTAGAACTGCACCTTAAGGTTTTGCTGGAGCAGACTACCTCATTTTCCCCCTGAGGAACAGCTGGTAGGTTTGAACCACCGGCCTTGGTGTTGGCAGTCCATCAGTTACCCACATGCACCATACCACCCTAGCCATGTCACACCCAAGATCTCAAAGTAGCCAGGCAAAGGCATACCCGTGTCGGCACAGGAACAGCCGTCAAACGAGGGATAGACATGGAGCAAATCCGTCTAAGGGCCCACGACTCAACCCAAAGGAACTATGGGGCCGCGAGACAGGCTGCAGCGGGGATGGGCCCTGAGCGCAGCAGAAGGAGCCTGCAGCGGGGCACCATCAAAAGTGTAGCACCAGCGTCAATTGTTTTGGTTTTTTGGTATTGTTAAAAGCACGTTTTAATAACCGGAAGAACGTGTTCAATATCGCTCGCCCTGTAGAAACTGTGAAAACAAACGTGTTTCATCTACACCTTGACTTTGCAAAGGCGAGACTGGCTTCTTGGGCTTTTAAGAAGCTTTTAAAAACTCCCGTCATTTCCTGTGTCTCCTGAATTTTCCCACCTGATTCCAATGTACACTGTGAGCTTGCAAGGCCCCCCAAGAGCATGTACTGCTTATCTCTGCACCCCCCGAGCAGGCCGCTGCCCGGCACATTAAATGAACGTGCTCTGGATGGAGGAGGGTGATCCTCTATTTTCCGCTCCGAGTATCTCTTTGTTTGGCTAAGATCATGAGAGCCAACTTGTTTCCTCTCCTCTCTCCTCCCCCTACCCCCCCCCTGCTTTGTTCCTCTGATTGTACTCATGTGGTAAGGCCTCTTCCATGTGGCTGATGACTTTGCTAGAAGATTTATGGAGGGCAAAACGCTGATGTTTCTGGAAGGCCAACGCAAAACCATGAGACACAAACCATACAGTTGTACATACCTGAGCAGAGATGTCGGGATCCCCACGACCCTGCCGAGGAGATGTCAGTGCATAAACGGGTTGCTGTTCACGGATGGGAAAATGAGCTGCGTTGGGATCCCGGCTCTCCAGTCGCACCAGTTCACAGAGGCATTCGTGCCCTGGTTAAAATCTCAGCGCCGTTAAGCTAAACGGTCGTGACGTGAAACCTCAGGAAAGTCTTAGTGCTGTCTAGAAAGATTGTGTACAGGTGTTGCGAGCCTCCTTTAGAATCATCTTTTTTCTTTTTTCTTATTTTTAAGAAGGACTTCAGTATTCTTCAAAATCATTTCCTCTCCCGAGGAAACGCACACACTCCAGTAAAGAGCCTTGCCCAGTCCTGTAATCTCAGGTCTGTAGCTTCAGAATAAACCTCTGACTCATACTACCTTAGGTCTTCCTCAGACCCATCTGAAGAGGTGACCATCACTTTGTGTGTTTATTTATTTTAGCACACACCTTCATTTATGAAAGGGATGGCCCTAATCAAATCGACTCTTGGAAATAGTTGCACGTAAAATGTGTGCGATAAAAAGAATGGAATATAGGGCTGAGCCCCGGTGGCATAGTGGTTGTGCGCGGGACTGCAGCCCACTGGGACGGAGGTTCAATTCCAGCAGTGGGGCTGGGCCTCCTACTCCCACCACCGGAGAGCAGTGATGCCCCCCCCCCCCAAAAAAAAGAATGGAATATAATAACAAAAGAAAAAAAACAGTGTGGAGATTTGCCCGTTGAACTAAGCTGCTCATTCTCACAGCTAATTCTTATCCAAATGATGATAGGATTTTTATTCTGCCTTGTGACAGGTCAGAGTACGGGTGGCATTGTTCACTCCATCACTGATTTTCCATCCTCCAGTTTTCTTGTCCTCTGCCCTCCTGCCCAGCCCACTCCTGGGGTGGGACCCCAGCGTCGTCTGGAAAGCTGCCGTCAGCTGTAGTCCCTTCAAACGTGTCTCCCAGGTCACAAGACAATGGTGCGGTTTCCTAAGTGCTCTCGTTTCTCTTGGGGAGGGCTGGCTTGAGCATTGCACCCATTTTCACGGAGCCACTCCCACTCCGAGTTCCTCCACGTTTGCGTCAGAGCCTCTGCCGTCAATCAGGTGCCAACTTCCCACGAACCACAGTCGCAGTGAGTCAACCCCCACCCACGCGGGTCAGAGCAGAACTGTTCTTTGTGGCATTCCCAACAGCAGTCCACCAGGCCTCCACTTTGCGTATTCAATTTTAAAAAATCATTCCAGGGGGGGGAAAGAACTGGAATTTAACGTACATGGATGGAGATGATATTGGAAACTTTTAGGCTTTTTTAAACATGTTTTGTTTTATTACGATGCCTACAGTGTAAGCATATGAAATGAAGCAAGTGTCCATTGCAGAAGCTGTTCATTACAAGCTCATTCCAAGACTCGTCTTGAGTTGGTACTCCTCCCCCAGAAAAATGATAATTCTTTGGAATTCTATTTCAGATGCTGCCCTAATTTCAGGGTTTATAGGGGTTGGGGAGAACTCCCCTACCCCTACTCTGCAAAAACAACTCTTCTGTTTAAGTAAGTTCTAATTGCCCACAACTATGTGTCAGAGTAAAAGATGGGATTTGGGGACGGAGAGGTTTAGAAGCTGCTAGCAGCCCCCTGTGACCTTCATCAAGGTGGTTCTCTTCTGTTCTGATCACCAGGGGTCCCACTCAAGTGGGGACCCTGTGCCCCTCTCTATCATCGAGGAGATGAGACTCCTGCCTGGATTCCGAGACAAGGGCCTCAACTCTCATGCTCCCTGACTTTTCCCGCCCTGGGCTGGTGTCCTGGTAGATATGGTTGGCTACGGGCCAGACAGATACAGAGCTGCTGCTGGCGGGCCAGGAGTGGGGAGCCGTCCTTCCCAAACTTGCTCAGCTCATGAGTTCACATTTGCAAGCTGCGCACT
Source organism: Nesogale talazaci (assembly GCA_004026705.1). Lineage (NCBI taxonomy): Eukaryota > Metazoa > Chordata > Mammalia > Afrosoricida > Tenrecidae > Nesogale > Nesogale talazaci. The sequence goes on from PVJH01034806.1 coordinate 19,685, forward strand.
TGCCTAAGTCATTTCTGCAGAAGCCCGGACACAGCGCTTGAATTCAAGGGCGATGAGAAAACCATTGGAAGTACCGTGCACGACCAGAAGAACAGGCCCGCCTGCCTTGAAAGAAGCACCTTAGAAGCCTGGCAGAGACTGGAACCACAGCCCCAAAGCTCCCAAAGACAAGCATGGCGAGGCTGCACCCCATGCACTGGGGACATGTTGTCAGGAGAGACATCGGTCCCTGGGAAAGGACGCGGGTCAAGTAGAAGGGTCACGACAAAGAGGAAGACCCCAATAAAGCTGGACGGACACAGTGGCTGCAATCATGGGCCCCAACTTAACCACCCGGGAGGCCCCGGCCCCGGGCCTGGCAGGGTTTTAGGGTCGTTGTACGTAGCAAGCTCATTATGACTTGGACCTGACCTGAGCAGGCCTGACGACAGCAGACGTTCCCCTCTCAGAATCGTTGGGTGTGTTGCCGTCGGGTGGGAAGAGAATCGCAGTTCTGCTCTTCTTGGCGGTAAATATTAACAGGAGCAGACAGTCTCGATTCCGAGGAGAGGCC
>PVJH01034807.1:0-20290 GCA_004026705.1 Nesogale talazaci
TGTCTTGTTTTTGTGCATATTATCTCTGCAGGTCTATCTAGATAAGATAGGCAGAATAAATAATCTGAAGGAAAAAACAATGGGACTGATGGTTCTGGGGACATAGGAAAAGGGGAGGGAGGGAGAAGGAAGTGGTGTTAACAAACCCAGGGACAAGGGAACAAGTGATCCAAAATCAGTGGCGAGGAGGGTGTGAGAGGCCTGGCGGGGCTTGATCAAGGGCAATGTAACCCAGAGAAATTACTGAAACCCAAATGAAGGCTGAGCATAAGAGTGGGACAAGAGGAAAGTAAAAGGAAACAGTGGCCGAGCCCTGGTGGCGTAGTGGTTGTGCGCGGGACTGCGGCCCACTGGGACGGAGGTTCAATTCCAGCAGTGGGGCTGGGCCTCCTACTACCACCACCAGAGAGCAGTGATGCCCACCCCCCCCCACCCCCCAAAAAATAGAGGAAAGAACTAGGAGGCAATGGCAATTTATAGAGGTCTATTTATAGGCATGTGCATAAGTAAATATGTTTATATATGATGATGGGGAAATGGATCTATGTGCATATTTTATATGTTTAGTAGCAGATGGACATTGGGCCTCCATTCAAGTATTCCCTCAATGCAACAACACTTTGTTCTGTTAAACTGGCATTCCATGATGCTCACCTTCCCCACCCACATGATCTTTGAAGACAAAGTGAGTGCATAAGCAAATGTGGCAAAGAAAGCTAATGGGGCCCGGCTATCAAAAGATAGAGAGTCTGGGATCTTAAAGGCATGAAGATAAGCAAGCGGCCATCTACCTGAGAAGCAACAAAGCCCACATGGAAGAAGCACACCAGCAAGTGTGATCACGAGGTGTCAGTGGGATCAGGTATCAGGCGTCAAAGATCAAAAAAATCAAATCATTGTGAATGAAGAGGTGTATAGAGTGGGAACCCAAAGCTCTGTAGGCAACTGGACATGCCCTTACAAAAGGGCCCGCAGGGAGGAAACAAACTAGTTAGGGTGTAGTGTAGCAAGGATGAAACATACAATTTTTCTGTACTTCTTCAGTGCTTCCTTTCCCCCACTATAATGATCACAACCACCTTGCAAATCCGGCTAGACCACAGGATGTACACTGGTACAGATAGGAACTGAAAACACAGGGTGTCCAGGACAGATGAACCTCTCAGGATCTGTGCTGAGAGTGGTGATACCAGGAGGGTGGAGGGAAGGTGGGGTAGAAAGGGGGAACTGATTACAGTGATCTACATATAGCCCCTTCACCAACAGAAAAGTGGGTGAAGGAGGGTGTCAGACAGTGTAAGACATCATAAAATAATAGTAATCTGTAAATTATCAAGAGTTCATTGGGGGGTAGGGAGTGAGGGGAAAAATGAGCTGATGCCAAGGGCTGAAGTAGAAAACAAATGTTTTGAGCTGAGCCCTGGTGACGTCGTGGTTGTGCGGGACTGTGGCCCACTGGGATGGAGGTTCGACTCCAGATCCACAGAGCAAAGGCTGGGCCTCCTACTCCCACCCCCTGAGGGCAGTGATGCCCAAAAAAGGAAAAAAAAAAAAAAAAAAAGGAAAACAAGTGTTTTGAGAATAATGACAACAAATGTACTTGATACAATGGTTGGATGTATGGATTATGATGAGTTTTAAGAGTCCCCAATAAAATGATGTATAAAAAAATAAATATAAGGGCTGAGCCGCGGTGGCGTAGTGGTTGTGCGCGGGACTGTGGCCCACTGGGACGGAGGTTCAATTTCAGCAGTGGGACTGGGCCTCCTACTCCTACCACCAGAGAGCAGTGATGCCCAAAACAAAACTAAAACTAAAAAAAAAAGAAAGAAAGAAAGAAAAAAAATCTTTCAGCTGAGCTTGTGTAGTGGTTGTGTGCGGGACTGTAGCCCACAGGGTTGTCAGTTCAAATCTAGCATCAGCTCTCCAGGAGCAAGGCTGGGCTTCCTACTCCCGCCAGGGCAGTGATCACAACCACCTTACAGATCCCTTTTGTAAGGGCATGTCCAGTTGCCTACAGAGCTTTGGGTTCCCACTCTATACCCCCCCTCATTCACAATGATTTGATTTTTTTTTATCTTTGATGCCTGATACCAGCAGGGTAGGGTCGAATATTGTCACCAATCATAATGAACCATTGGGACGAGCGGGAGACAGTCTCAAAAGGGACTGTAGCAGAGAAACTTTAAGATGAGTGGGGTCCGGATATGGGTTCGGCTGTTCTTGTTGATACTATGGGGATGTGGGTCTGAACACAATCTAAGTAACAGCAACAAGAAACTAGCAACCTGTCAAGTCCCAGTACAGAAAGTAAGATGCGACACCAAGGGGTATGTAGGTAAAGACACATTGCATGCACTGAGGTTTACGGGGTCATAAGCCAGGAGGGCACTGCGTTCACTTTGTGTAGCTCTGCCACCATCCTGGCCCAATCCGCGAGAAGGTTGAGGGTGACCCCGCAAGGGATGGAAGCACAGATGTTTGCTCAGCTAGCAAAATACATGCTGTTTGGGCATCTTGGCTAGAATGGCCCCTGCCCGTGGGTGTGTGCCCTAGGCTTACAATGCCAACACCTTGTCCTGTGGGTTCAGGCTAGGAGGAGAAACCAATGTATGGCAAAGAAGAAACAATAATACACCGTAAGGTTAGGGAAAGAGTATCTTTGGTCCTAAATGTACCTGAGGACTGAGCCCAGGTGGCGTAAGTGGTTGAGTGCGGGACTGCGGCCTGCGGGCTTGGCGGTTCAAATCCAGCGGCGGCTCTCAAGAGCAGCACTGGGTAGCGCCCACGACCACCAGAGGCAGTGATGCCCCCCCAAAAGACAACAACAACAACAACAACAACAAACTGTACCTGAACCTCTGCCCATGGTGGCCTAGGACTTGGGTTAGCGGGGCTCTTACTAGATCCTGCTCTAATCCTTGGCCCCGTGGTGCTGAAAAAGCTAGCCACTGGAGCCCAGTTAGCCAAATCACGGGGCGCTCCACCTCAGAGTCTGCAGTGTCAGGTCCTGTGGCAAAGACAAGAGGAGCTGCCCCTGCATGCTCAGCTGCGGGAAGGGCACGTCTGATCCTGATAGGGCTTGCACCTGCACCCAGACTGTGTCTGATCCTCAGATTCACTAAGAAACATCATCTCTCCTGGCAGCCTCTGTCCCCTGGGACTGGGAGCTTGCCTCACAGCACAATGGCTTCTTTGGAAGCCCTTTTGTGTGTTCCAGCTGTGGAGCCACTGTGGGTTTGGCCAGCAGTGGAGATCATCCTGCTGCGCCCAGGTTTGGCTTCTTGCTCTGTGCTGCTCCGTCGCTGTAGTGTCTGGGGGAGGGCCATATGCATCCCACAGTTGCCAGAGGCCGAGGATGGTGGTCTTCTGTGTGGCATGTGCTTGGGACCATCCAAATGAGGGCATCCCTACACCCTGCTGAGGCAGGTCAAACTCCTGTGTACTTCACTTGCTGTCTCCTACTGACCTCTGTACTCAGGGTGTGCAATCTGGGTGATGTGGGAAAAGCTAGATGTGCCCCAGAGAGTAGCCGGGACAGTAGTACATCTAGGAGAAGGGCGGCCAGCTCATGGCTCTGGCTATGGCTCCCAGGGTGCACTGAAGTTCTGCAGCCACTTCCTCAGCAGAGACCTCCTGAAGGGAGGGCCAGAGGATCTGACTGGGCGCTGCCAGGGCAGTGGAGATGGAGTGAGCTGATCACAGTCATAGACGTGCCTTGTGTCCATGCAAGTGCACCTCTCCACAGTTGCATTCCCCACTGTGGGAAGCCCACAATGTTCTATGGTTGGTTTTCTTGTTGTAGCAAACAGAAAGCCAGACCTTTCTATACTTGATCTGAGCCAAAAGGCCGAGAAGCGATAATCAGACGTTTCTGTACTGTCCCACTGTGTGTGCACAGCACGAAGGGACTGGGCTCAGGCACGAGCTGCTCGGCATTCGGTGTATGCTTTGCCCAGCAGCACACTCTTGTCAGATACTGGCTGTCTGAGGCTGAATGGCAACTGCCATCCGCTGCCCTGAATTACCTCTTGCTGAACCCCCAGTGTACCAGGCATCTTCTGGGACAGGGCCCTCACCTTTGTGCACAGATGAGGATACATGCAAGTGCTTGACAAACACCTGTGTACCTGGGTCCATGGTGGTGTAGGCCAGTGGCTCAAGAACAGCATGTAATTCCAGACCGAGAGGCCTTCTGGTAAGAGGGATCCCTCGCTACTAGCCTACTATAGCCTCGTGGCCTGCGCAGTCCCCAAGTGTGACTGCTGGGAATCATCTGCAGCCATCTGGCTCTTGGACATGGGGTTCTAACCACCACTCCCCTGCACGTGACTGTTTCTCCAACAGAGGGCATCTTTCTTCTGTGCCTTTCGGTACCTGAGACCCAACCCTCAGCCGCATGAGCTTCTGCCCTGACCCTTGCCACAAACCCCAGCCCAAACCTTCTAGGGAACCAGCTATGCCCGATGCAGAGGGCTGTCCCTGAACAGTAACTCTTAGGGGCCTGTTTTCTGCTTTATTACAACTTTGGCCGCCTAGAAGGCTTCCTCTTCCCTAGTCCCCAAGTCTCTACATAACCCCTTCTTCCCCAACTTACATCGTGGTCTCAATTCTTGTTCCAAGTAGGGTATAAAGGGGTGCTGGTAGCTAGAAGGCCTACAATTACCTGTCCCTCCTTTGGTGTCCCGGGTGGGATATCAGCTTGTCTTCAATTGATTACTGCTTCTGGCACCCCCTCAGTCATCCTGGAGCAGACAGCCTCCAAGAACTTGACCGATAAGCCAGGTCCTTGCAGCACCTTTTCAAGTGGGCACTCAGGGAAAGAGAGGTGGACACCATGACAGCACCTGTGTAATGGAGCAGGGACACTCCTCTGGGAGGGCCCACTGACCAGCTCCTTAACCAGCATCAGCTTTACTGCCCTCCTCCTTAACCTGCACCCTCCCACAGTAGTTTGCAGTCTCAGTCCAGAAAGAACACCCATACTTAAAATGTTTTACGGGAGGGGGGAACGTCTGCCAGGCAGGCCTTGGGCAGTCACCTGCAAGCTGTCACAGTGCTTCTGGGAATCAGTGTGAGGCCTCTGGACCCTAGGCACCATCTGAATAAAGAGCCCGTGCCCCCAGGACCTTAGCCCCGTCCCCCATTCCACAGGCACGGAGGCTCACCACCGCCTCTCCCATGGAGTGGGGCTAGGGGACCATGGGTGCACGTCCTCCAGTGGCGTGGACCCCGTTCCCGTCTCAGGATCGTGTTAGTTGCCGCTCTGCTTGTTTGAGTGGGGCTTCCCACCCCGACAAGGTCTGGCCACCTTTGGCAGCAGGTTCCTAGTGCGACCCCAGACCCCCGAGTCTCCCTGCTCCTGGGGTTTGTGTGCAGCCAGCGCGTCCCTCACCTGACCTCCCCCTCTTCAAGGTCGCTGGTTTCCCACCGATAGTAGTAGAGGGTGCATCCTTAATTCCCACATAATTTCTTGCAGTTCCTCTAGTGAGGACCACCCATGGGGGCTGCTGGGGACGGGAACACCCCTCCTTTTGGCCAGACTGCTTGCCCAGTGCTGTCACCTCACTCAGGACGGAGGGCATCTGGCCTTCCTTTGCAGGTCAAGCGGGCAGTGTACTGAAGCTGCCCTGGGCCTGACAGCATAATATTTGTTTGTTTGTTTGTGTTTTGGGGGCATCACTGCTCTCCGGCGGTGGGAGTAGGAGCTGACAGCATATTAATTAATATTAATACCTTCGCACACTCCCCACCCCCCAGCGAGCTGCTGCCTCTTTCTCCTGAATGTAGGAGCTAGTGCAACTGCTTCTGGCAGCGCTGGGGAAGGGGTCTTCAGCCCAGCCTTCCTTTTGGTACCTGGCAGGAGGTCTTTGACCTCCCTGAAGGCTGCCTCCCCAGAAGAGTGCTCACTCAGATCCCACCTTTATGGGTCTCAATTAGCTTAGGCAGCCACCCCCTCTCCCGCTCTCTGTGTCAGCCGCCCTCAGAGCCAAGTCTCTACCTGACGAGGCCCTCTCGGTCTACCTTCAGCAGGTCTTCGCAGTGCTAGCTTGTGCCCCAGGGACTCTCTGGCTTGCACTCCACGGTGGCTGCCTTGTGGGGCTCAGACACGGGCTCCCACCACCTCCCAGGGAATGGCACACGTATTTGGGTGTTCATGTAGTACTCACTCACACTGCTCACCGAGCAGGGCCTCAACTGCACCCTGCATGGGTGTGAATGGCCAGCCTCGAATGTCCCCAATGGATTTTCCTTTCTCAATCACCACTGGGGTTCCAGTCTCCTGGCTGTCTGGAGGAAATCCTCAGTGATGACAAAACTGTCCCCTGCACCAAGGGCTGAGAGACTGACAGGAATGAAGCGACCTGTATCATACTCTGTGGCTTGGGTTTATTAGGGATTATTACATCCAGGGTGATAGACTGGACAGAATGAAAGGCTGCTTCTGAAAAAAGATAGAAGGCAGCTATATAGGGAAAGAGTGAGGGACAACCCCCTCCCCCAGGGGCTGGCACATCTTGAGCCCGCATTTATGCCGCCAGTGTTCCAGGATGAATGGGGTCCCGTGGGACTGTTCTTGTGGATACTTCGTCATAAAGAAGTCCAGTGCCTTCTCAAAAGGACAGTCCCCAGTCCTCTGTGGCAGTCTCGCAGGACTGCAGGCATCCTTGGGTTTCTTGGGAGAAATATACTTCGGTCCTTGGCTCCAATCAAAAGAGAATTTAGCCGAAGCCTAGTTTGTGATCCAAACGAGTTTTATGAAGGTTAAAGAAGTTTCAGGTTCACAAAGGCACCCAGGAGACCCCTCACCCCCGTCTGCCAGCTGGGAAACTGCTTGAGAGAGGTGGGGGTGGGGGTGGGGGTCGGCTCCGGACCGCAACCCACTCTACATTTTCAGAGCAGCTTCTCGGAAGAGCTTGCCACAGCCCCATTGGCATTTTCAAGTCTCCCGCGGGAAGTGTGGTTTACGCCCCTGGTCGACCCCATTGGCTGGATTCAATTTACCTGGCGTAGGTGAGCCAATCCAGCAGTAGCAATGCTGTTTGGAAACCTGGATCTTTGAGCATGCGCACTGTGCCATTTCTTTGCTGAGCGATAGCTTTATTTTAAGCAATGCATAATGGACTCCCTTTTCCCTACACCAGCCACCACCTATCACTACCACACGGGATCTATAGGCACTCGGGAGGCGGACCCTCTTGATTTGAGGTCAAATTGTTTTTCCAGGTAAATAGGTGTGAGATGGTCCACAGGGTCCCATCTGCCTGGTGTGTCTGGGGGGCCTGCCTGAAAAGACATGGGGTGCCTCCACTGAGGAGCTGAGGACACAGCCTGTACAAAAGGAATCCGTGTGTTAGGCTGAGTTAACTGGAGAAACAAATCCAGTGACACGTACACGTGTGACAAAGGTTTATATCAAGAAGTAAGCATATATTGAAAAAACATCCCAGCCCAGCCCTACTCATGTCCGATACTAGTTGCGTGAGGCCAGGTTGACTAGAGAAACAAATCTAAGGGCATTCAGTTAGGTATAGGAAAGAGTTTTAGAAGAGCAATTGTATATGGAAGACAATCGTATATGAAGAAAATTTCTCAGCCCAGTCCACACCAAGTCCATAAGATCGATACTAGTCCATAAATCACTCTTGAGCCTCCTGCAGTCATGTGCAGAGGTGCAGAATGCAGGAAGTTCACAGGCCGGTGGCTGCAACGCCTTCTGGGTCCAGTGGCAGTAGATGGATGCATCTCCAGGGCTTTGGACGTCATCAGTGTGACTTCATGTGGTGGCGTGTCAACAGGAAGGTGAAGCAGAGAGTGAGTGTAGTCCGCCTCCAGGGAGAAAGACAGGCAGTTCCCAGAATATTCATCCCAGAGACCCACCAGGAGGTATCACCAGGCTGTGACCTGCTTGACAGGCTAGACCATCCCTGCACTAATTTGTCAAGTTGACATGAAATTATGTAACTATTACACTGGTCCCTAAGTCCCGCTTCAGACTCACTCAGCCACGTGCAAACATGCAGAACACAGGAAGATCGCAGAGCAGCCGGTGCAAAGTGGGGGTGGCTCTGGCAGCCATCAGGGTCCTTCAGCAGGAAAGAGACGGTAGAGAGAGAAGGGGACGTTCCCAGGGTCCTGCTTGTGAGGGCCACGCCCACTGGAGGCCCCATCAGGCTGTACCCTTGATGGCCAGGTTGAATACCACCCTTAGGCTTTATAGATCTTCAAGTCGACATGAAATCATGTCACTACCACAGGTCACCCTTTGTCACCTGGACACCTTGACCCAACTCTTAAGTCCTACAAAAAGAGTCATACATGATTTTAAAAATAAAGACAATGTAAAACTATATTTATATCTAATAGGGTAAAACAAGTGCACACAACTCAAAATATGCCAGCCTCATTTAAGCAATATTCGGTAAGTGAACCAAAGTAGTCTAAGCCTAACACTTGCAGGTATGTGAACACCTCCACTATAATCTTTTTTTTTTTGGGGGGGTGGTTTCCACTATATCTTATCAACATAGTCCCCCACCCATGAAAGTTTGTAAGCCAGCCACTTCATGCCTTTATCCTCCCACCCCCTTTCCATTTGGGGTGCCCGTTTCGATACCGCCCATTTCTATTGACCCCGTGCTCGAGGAGGCAAGCGTGGTCTTCGATGTGGAGCAGCTTCATCCCAGTTGTGGTTCTGCACCCATCAGCAAAGCCAAAGCAGGACAGGCCATCCGTAAAGTCAGCAGCAGTGCACACCGTGTCGCAGGCTCCAGTTCCTTATCTCCCTGTGGGCCTCACTGCAGACGGCCTCGCTCAGCCTCACCAGCGTGCCCGTGTCTTTCGACCATGGGCCCCTTTACAAATTCTCAACAGCCCTGGTCCTCTGGGGCTCAGTCATGCCGTAGGCTCAGGTTCTGCTCAACTCTCTTAACTTCAGACCAGCCAACCTGTTCTCGTCTCCTCCAGTCCCCATGAAGCCCATGCATGGCTATCAGTGGCCAGACTCACCCAGTCTCTATTGCTGCTCTTCGCCTGCTTGCACGCAACAAGTGGATCCAGGAAGTCACCTAGGGAGCACTTCAAGCTGCCCGCAGGCCTCCTGCAATGTTCTGTCCCAGAGAGGAGAGAGCCTTCATGGCTCAAAATGTTTCCAGCTTTAGGTGCAAACAACTAGTTCAAAATTCGGAAAGCCAAGTGGCTCCTCTTTTCTTCTTTTTTCTCAGTTCAGTCTGCCAGCAGCTTTCTTGGCAAGTCTTTTCGAATGCAAAAGCTTTGCTCTCAGGGCTGAGCCCTGGTGGCGTAGTGGTTGAGTGCAGGACTGCAGCCCACTGGCTTGGCGGTTCAAATCCAGCAGCAGCTCTCCAGAAGCAAGGCTGGGCCCCCACCAGAGGGCAGTGATGCCCCTTCTCCCCCCCCCCCAAAAAAAATTTGCTCTCCTGAGCACTCAAAGCACTGGACAGGGTTATCTTCTCTAAGCCTTCTTTGCAGGCATTTCATACCAACCCATTTAACAGATCCAAGCTATTGGCTGAAAGCAGTGGGCTTACAAACTCTTTACATTCTTGTCAGTAATCATTCGTTTCACGCATTATATCAACGACACTAGGTAGTAGAAGTCAGTATAATCTTAGTGAAGCCAAATCCTAAACACAATTCTTAAAACAGTCAAATCCAATTGTTTCTGATCTAAACTGTCCCATTCATGTGTAGTACGGGCTGAGGTCTGTGGTGAGCCTGTGGGACTGGCATGGCAGTGTGGCCCCAGGGAAATTGAGTAGACAATTTCACCCCCTGAGCTCAAGATGTACATTTATCACGTTCATTTTCACCATTTCAGTTAGGAATTAACCAAAGACAACTTCTAGGACTCAAAGTCTTCACTTCCCATGCCCTTCCCAGAAAACAGCTGAGTAAACATCCTGACCCTATCTGACCTCTGGCTAGTCAAAGAAGAAAACGTACCATGAGGCAGAGGTCGAACAAGCATCAATTCTCCATCTTTATGATTTAAGCATCAATTCTCCATCTTTATTATTTGTTTCTCTAGTACCCACTCCCAAGGTACCATGATGTGATAAGACTGGGTCAAGTAGAGAAGCAAATCCAGTGACACCCATATATGTGTGAGAAAGAGTTTTATATCAAGAAGTAATTCTATATCGAGAAAATGTCTGCACCCAGTTTAATTCAACCCCATAAGTCCCTCTTTAGACACACGCAGCCACATGCAGTCATGCAGAACACAGGAAGATCGCAGAGCGGCCGGTGCAAAGTCATGTGGATACAGTGGTGGTGTCTCCGGCAGCCATCAGGATTCTTCAGCAGGAAGAGGACAGGAGAGAGAAGGGGAGGTTCCCAGGGTCCTCCTTATGAGAGGGCCATGCTCACTGGAGGCATTATCAGGCTGTGCCTTGATGGCCAGGTTGAATACCACCCTTATGCTTTTTTTTTTTTTTTAAGGCATCACTGCCCTCAGTGGTGGGAATAGGAGGCCCAGCCTTTGCTCCTGGGAGCCGGAATCGAGCCTCTATCCCATTGGGCCGCAGTCCCGCGCACAACCACTAGGCCACCGGGGCTCAGCCCCACCCTTACGCTTTTATAGATCTTCAAGTTGACATGAAATCATGTCACTACTACATGGCTCCTCGTGTGGGGAGGGGGAGACCATTTCCCCCCCTCGCTTCCCTTCAACTCCAGGTCCTGTGTCTGCCAGGGCCACCGGGGGCAAGGGGGTGTGCACTGGATGGTTTGGCAGGAGAAGGGTGGGAGGAACTGGGTTCTCTTCCAACAGAAAAGAAGTTCTATTGGGTTTCACTGCCTTTTTGGGTCTTGTTAGGATTGTAGTCTTCCTCTGTTTATCGACAATCTTATAGAGAACCACAAAAGTTTGGACATAGGGAACTTCATCCCATTTCGCCTCTTGCTTGCAAAATTTGTCTAACTGGAAGATGGTACTGTAGATAAAAGTGCCATTTGCTGGCCACCTCTCCTGGTCTTCCAGGTCATACCGAGGCCAGACATCATTACATAAAAATGTCATTTTCTTCTTTTTTATCACCTTTTTGGACTTCAGGAAAAAAAAATCCCAGTTCTTAAAGATGCATTCTAAAGGGGTATGGGAGGGTAGGGAATCGTTATTACCCATTTTTCTTCTCAGTCTTTTCTCACTCTTCAGAGGTGATCTGTGCCACAGCCTGATCTCCAGGACCAGGACACGCAAACCCTGTCCAATCGAGTCTGGTACAAAGGCTGTGCTCACCAACCTTTTGATGTCTAGTCTCCAGCCAATGCCAGAACCAACGGACTGATAGCTGGTTAGGGATGGGGGGAGGGGGTGTCGCCCTACCGTTTCCAGAGCCTGCTTCCCAGTGTCTGTGAGATACCTGGGCTTCTGGCGGGCCACCACAGGGAGCTCAAACGGACTGTAAGGGAGTTGGGGTCCCCCAAGGTTACCTGTCAATGGTGGGAGCACGCTCGTCCAGGCAGTCTCCAGGAGCTGTTGTGCACAAGCTATGAACCTTGTCCTCTTTTATCAGGGGGTGGGGGCAGGAAGTGAGGGCTGCTACACCCTTCCCAGTTCCTGTTGACAGAGAGAGGGAAGCAGAAACAGACCTGAGCGTTACCAGTTCCTGTTTTTTTTGTTTTGTGTTGTTTTGTTTTTTGGCATCCCTGCCCTCTGGGGGAAGTGGCAGGCAACCATTTCCTGTTGAGTACCCTCTGAGAGCTAGAGAAGCAGAAAGATACTTGAGCTGGGCACACAGTCTCATGACCCAAACACGGGGGACTGTGGGGTTTGGTATTCCTTTAGACTTCCAGGATTCTGACTTCTTGCCACTCCTTTCTTTCAAATGCACCCCTGCCCCTAAATGGAGTTTTGTTCTCCAGACCCAGGGTTGCTGGAAACCGAATGTGAGACAGAAGATTCAGCAGGAGGTGGATGGGTAGCAGAGTTAAGTCATCAGGCTTCCTATTAATCAGGCTTTCTGCTGAGGGGTTCTGAAAAGAGAGTACAACAGTGGGTGACAAAAAAAGGCCTGATCTGTGGCAGACAGGGGAATGGCTTTGCCACCTCCACAATGCAGCTGCTCATGCAGCCATCTCAGTGTGCCACTTTTTGCAAAAAGACAGTATGCTTTTCTCGCTCTACACACCTTCCCTCATCTCGCTTCAGGTGGCTTCTTTTTGTTTCCGTGAATGAAGAAGAACGTGAAAGGTGTGGCAGTGGTGTACTCATGTCATTTTCAGGATTGGCAGTGTAGAGGTGGGGTCTAGCCTGTCAATGGGGAGATAGCCAATGAGAGCTCTGTGTGGACATGGCTTTCTCTGAGAATTCTGGGAAATTTCACCGTATTCCCCATTGGAAATGAGAGACTGTCGACTAAGTCCCTGGGAGGCACTTTACTGACAAGACAAGATGGCAGCATGCTGATAGACCCTGAGTCCTGGAGGAGCCTGAGGAGAAGCCACATGGGCTTGCCCTGATGGAACCAGACCTCTGGGGCCGAGGAAGCCATGTGGAGAGCCCTGCCAGCGCTGAGATGCTTCTACCACCACTGGATGCACAAGGCTCTGCACCCCATGGGCCTGTGGTTGTCCTGGCGTTATTGTATGTGCTTCGTGAGTCTGAAGAAGACCTTATAGATTGGTAACAGACTTATGGACTTGGACAGAACTGGGTTGGGATGCTTTCTCAATGTTCCGTTCCTCTTGTATATAAACCTCTCCCTTATATCCATATGCGTGTCTATGAATTTGTTTCCCTAGTCTACCTGGACTAACACAAAGACAGTGATTTGATGGCATAGAATACGTGAAGAAAAAAAATGAGGGGCTGTCAGCCATTCAAACAGATGAGTTTGAAAAAGTTTTCCAAGAATGGAATCACAGATTTGACAAATGTTTTAAGTGTAATGGCGAGTACTTGGAAGGTGATATGGTTGTTTTGTTAAAAAAAATTAGCTGGGGCTGAGCCCCGGTGGCGTAAGTGGTTGAGTGAGGACTGTGGCCTGCGGGCTTGGCGGTTCAAATCCAGCAGCGGCTCTCAGGAGCGGCCCTGGGTAGCGCCCACGACCCCCAGAGGCAGTGATGCCCACACAAAAAAATTAAATACATAACTTTAGGGGGGGAAATTCTGTTTTGTGGGGGTACCCTTTCATCTAGTTCTGGTCTCAGAGTGTGAAGACTTATTGTTTATTATTTTGGGGGACATCACTGCCCTCTGGTGGAAGTGGGAGGTCCAGTCTTGCTCCTGGAGAGCTGCTGCTGGATTTGAATCGCCAAGCCAGTGGGCCGCAGTCCCGCAGTCAACCACTACGCCACCCACCGGGGCTCAGCCCGAAGACTTGTGTGTGTGTCTGTGTGTGTGTTATTTGAAGTGAACTTGTTTGTCATAAGACTCCAAGTCCATTTCAGTTTCACTTTCACCCTTTTTTCTTTAAGCCCCTGGAGACTTACTATTAATCCCCTTTCAAGTGCATTCTGCCTGAGGGCACAGCGGGATGTGGACTGTGTGAGTTCATGACCTGAAAGACCTCTTTGGAGGTCTGAATTGGGGTTCTCACTTTAAACCCTAGCCTTTCTCACACCGAGTGCTTAGAATTTAAGTTCCCGGAGCTGAGCCCCAGTGGCGTAGTGGTTGAGTTAGTGGTTGAGTGCGGCACTACGGCCCACTGGCTTGGCGGTTCAAATCCAGCAGCAGCTCTCCAGGAGCAAGGCTGGGCCTCCCACTCCCACCAGAGGGCAGTGATGCAAAAAAACCCCAAAAACTTGTAACGTGGCAATCCGTCCCTGCTAGTCAGAGATGTGAACCCCACCAACATGGTTCTCACCAACACTATTACTTTTGAACCAAATTTCTCTGGCTTTGATGCTTATTGTCTGATCCTTCGTTTTACTTTCCTTGTCACTGGTCCATTTTGGGTAAATTTTCCTTTAACCTCTGCTAGTTCCTTCTCTGTCTTGACTTTTCTCTTTCAGTTAGCCCTTCAGTTGCAGGGCGCCATCCGCAACAACCTTGTTGGCGGTACTTCTCTGAGGATCCATTTCCCTCAAGGCAGGCATTAGAGCAGTCATTGACGTGCTATCTATTGCATTGCATCCATTCATTCACTCCTTGCTAGATTTGGGGATCCCAAAGTGCCCCAACCACATTAGCGTTCTAGCCATTCTGGAACATAGAGCCTTAATCAAATAATCTCACAGAATGGGTGTTTGATCAAGTTGAGGAGGTCAGGAAAGGGTTCTTTGTGCCAAAATAGATTTGGGGGAACAGGGGATAAAAAGCAGCTGTTGTCAAGGAGTTCAAGAAGGAAAAGAATGTTTAGAAACGGTGTATGGTAACAGTTACACAATGTTGCTGATGTGATTGAACTGTGGAACGATACATGTATTAGCTCCCAATAAAGTGATTTTGGGGCGCTGAGCCCCGGTGGCGTAGTGGTTGTGCGCGGGACTGCAGCCCACTGGGATGGAGGTTCAATTCCGGCTCCCAGGAGCAAAGGCTGGGCCTCCTACTCCCACCACCTGAGGGCAGTGATGCCTTAAAAAAAAAAAAGAAAAAAAGAAAGAAAAGCAGGATGGTGGAAGAAAGCTTATCTGAAAGCATTCACACACTTGGACAAGAAAATATGATTACTGGGCTGAGCCCCGGTGGTGTAGTGGTTGTGCACGGGACTGCGGCCCACTGGGACGGAGGTTCAATTCCAGCAGTGGGGCTGGGCCTCCTACTCCCACCATCGGAGAGCAATGATGCCCCCCCCCCAAAAAAAAAAGTGATTTGGGGAAATAGTTTTAATTTCCTGGAAACACATCTATTTCTAGCTTTCATGGAAGTTGGGGTCATCCGCATAGCATGTCACCCTCAAATGTCCTTTTGACTCTTCAGCCTTGGGGAAACTGCTTCCTTAACGTCCCTTTTGAGTCAAGATGTTGGCACTGATAAACTAGTAAGACCATTTTGCTTTGGGCATTGTGCCTTTTTGAATACTTTAGGTATTTTCAAGGAGTTAGACTGCAAAAGTCAGACTAGGAGCTATTTTAGGGTAAATCATTACTAATTTTGAAGCTTTGCGCACTGGCAATATCATAGCCAGTGAGGTTAATCTGAGGTGCGATTATTGCTAACTGAAAACTTTTCCCAAATCATTAATTATTTTGTTTCTTCAAGATAATGCATGGAAACTTTTAATGACCACAAATTTGTTTATTAGCTGTCTTAGGGTACAAAGAGACCCCCAAATCTCAAATATAATTGTGAAGATGAACATCTATTCCGTCTTAAACTGGAAAAGAAAAGACAAAGACACTCTCTGGTTGTGGGAGACCATTAGCATGGGGTCGTAATGGCACCTGCAGATTTGCCGAGAGAATCAGAGATAGGCTCCCCTCACATCCTTTCTCTGTCACAAACGCCTGATTGGCTGCAGACACAGGCGGCAGGCCAGCACAAGTAGGAATCGCCCACGCTTAGGACATGTACGTGATGTTAGAGAGCTTACCAGATGGTTCAGAGCCCTTCTGCCAGGCAATCAGGACGTGAATCGGGACCACACGAGCCTCGCACTCTGGCATGTAGTCTCTTCAGACACTGAGTGACTGTGGAGCCCAAGGTGGTCCCTGTAGGTAAATCTGTGCAAGAGTATAAAGCCTCTCTTTCCCCTTTGGAGAGGCACGTGGTTTCAAACTGCTAATGTGGTGGTGGTGTGGTTAGCAGTCTGACAGCTAAGTCACTGCTCCACCAGGGATCCCTTGACCATAGCACCTCAATTTCTATTAAGATAAGTGATCAGACGTCCTGCTTTTTAACAATTTTTTTTGGGGTGGGGCATCACTGCTCTCCGGTGGTGGGAGTAGGAGGCCCATCCCGACTGCTGGAATTGAACCTCTGTCCCAGTGGGTCGCAGTCCCACGCACAACCACTACGCCACTGGGGCTCAGCCCTTTTAACAATTTAACAACGTCCCATGGTGTTTTAAAGTTAGATATTAAAATAATTAAAATATGACAAAACTACTTTTGCATTTTATGAAAGTTTTTGTTGCTCCATATAGATCAAATTTTTAATTAAGACCTCCCCCACTCCCACCCCCATCAATGGTGTCCTCCTTAAAATCTGGTCACTTTATATTAAGGGCAAGTCCCCAAGGACTCTGCCGCATCTCCCTGGACGCTCTAGAGCAGGGGTCAGCAAACTTTTTAAAAATTTTTTTAGGCATCACTGCCCTCTGGTGGTGGGAGTAGGAGGCCCAGCCTTTGCTCCTGTGGAGCTGGAATTGAACCTCCATCCCAGGGCTCAGCCCGGGTCAGCAAACTTCTGAGACAGAAAAATCAATCCTGTTCCTCACACAATTTTTTGTTTGTTTTTGGGAGGGCATCACTGCTCTCCGGTGGTGGGAGTAGGTGGCCCAGCCCCACTGCTGGAATTGAACCTCCGTCCCAGTGGGCCGCAGTCCTGCACACAACCACTACGCCACCGGGGCTCAGCCCCCTCACACAATTTAAAAATTATTCAAGATCCATATGCGTTTACAAACACAAAATAAAAGAATATCCCTTAAACAGATTTGATAGTTTTATTTTCATACCTCAGAGTCACGTGTACATATCCAAAGAGATCCTTCTGTACATAGCAAGAGAGCTGCAGTCTACTGGCCTGGGGCTTTAGAGATGTTACAGTAACCCCTCCACAAAGCACTCTGCCCAGGGCAAAGCTTCAGAATTCAGGTTAATAGAGGCTGAATTTGTATGGAGACTCATCAATGGATTTAGATCTTGCACTATAAATCATAGATTGGCTTTTGCAAACTTAGTGCTCAGAAATGTAAGCTCTCATACATGGTTTTGTATTCATATTTTTTCATGGCAGTCTTAATAATACTTATAAGTATTATTTTATAATTTTGTAAGTTCTTAATCTTTGGAACATTTTTGTTGTTTGTTGTTTTTGTTTTTTGGGCATCACTGCTCTCTAATGGTGGGAGTAGGAGGCCCAGCCTTTGCTGGAATTGAACCTCTGTCCCAGTGGGCCGCAGTCCTGCACACAACCACTATGCCACCGGGGTTCAGCCCAAATGAAATGCTTCAATTTCAAGCATGCATTAATTTGTGTGTGTGTGTGTGTGTGTGTGTGGGCATCACTGCCTCTGGTGGTTGTGGGCGCTACCCAGTGCTGCTCCTGAGAGCCGCCGCTGGATTTGAACTGCCAAGCTCGCGGGCCGCAGTCCCACACTCAACCACTTACACCACTGGGGCTCAGCCCCGGAACATTTTTGACATTAGTAATTTTGCAAATCTTTACAGTCAGTAGATCTCAATCAATTTGTATGATTGACTTAATATACTTTTTGTTTGTTTGTTTGTTTGTTTTTGGCATCACTGCTCTCCGGTGGTGGGAGTAGGAGGCCCAGCCCCACTGCTGGAATTGAATCTCTGTCCCAGTGGGCCACAGTCCCGCGCGCAACCACTACGCCACCGGGGCTCTGCCCGTAATATGCTTTTTGTTTTAACACTTCAGAGCAACATTTGGACAGGTATTTGGATGAGGAATTTAAATTCGGTCATCAGGGCGCAGTGGTGAGCGTGTGAAGGGAGCATATCTGGTAGAGGAAACTACGCAAAAGCACTGTGACCGAAAGGAATAATATTAATATTATTATTATTAAATCAATAATATTAAGAGGAATTGAAGAGATGGATAAATGGGGCCACACCAGGCCAGGCTGTGTAAATTTGTTTTTGGCACAAGATGGAAAAGCTTTAAGCATAGGAGTGATAGGTTCTGCTTATTTTATTTTTCTGGAGTTCAGTTGTTTTATTGAACACATTACAAAAGACAGTATATGTTCTGCCGCAAAGTAAAGTCAGAGGCCATTTCAGAGGTTAGGGCAGGCTTTATTGGAGGGCTTGCGGGCGACTTCAACTCAAAGGAGTGTGAGCTGAGGAAGCCTCACCAAGGGAACAAAAGGAAGGGTTTTTATACCCCTCTGGTGGGCTTGGCGGTAACAGTTGCATTTTTAAACTTTTCAGGAGGGAAACGTCTGATGAGAAATATGTGCACAGCTGAGTTTTGCAAGGGAGACAGTCGTTAAGCTTTACAGCAGGGTTACAGCACGGTGGGGTGTGTGCATTTATAGAAATGAGCCCGTGTTCTGGAAATTCCAGAAAACCCAAAAAACCGCGGTTTGAGCCTCAGAAGAGATGGTGAAATGGAGGCACTGCGCCTAAAATGGGGTCTCCTGTGCCAGGACGGGCAGTTTAGTCAAAAAGACCAAAGCCCGTGCCATCATCAGAGTCTTCAGACTCTTCTTTCTTGGCCCCTACATTACGGATGAGGCTCCCGAGGGGGACGCTGGCCAGGGCCTTGGCGAACAGGCCGGGCCCGAAGGGCTCCACGGGGACGCCGGCGGCCTTAATGAGGGCGCTGGTCTCGTGCTCCGCGACGGTCACCTACCTCATCACCTCGCCGTCGTGCAGAATGAGGGCCAACTGGATGCAGGCGAGCTCGGAGACAGGGCCAGGGTGCGGGGTGGCGGGCTGGCGGCGGCCGGACGAAGTGAGGGGCTCACCCCAACGCCCCTTGGCCTCCTCGGAAGGCCCGAGCACCTTAGCGGCAGCTGAGGAAAGAGCTTATTTATGATACACTTGATTACTCAAGATGAAAGATGTTGCGATTAAGGTTATAGTGAAATCTAGAGCGGTATGACCACGGATCACCCATCGCCGAGTCTACGCTGCTTAGTTTCACAGGGAGCGATCTCTGCTGGCCGTGGTTCTCCACTAAGGCGCGCCCGTGACGCTGCAGGACGCTCGGCGCGCTTTGTACACGTCAGCATTCAAACCTGGCGGAAGGGCGGCAGGGGAGGGTCGTAGTAAGTCGTGTGTGATTGGCAGCTTGACAGGCGTATGTTAATATAGCGGTGATTTAATGAAATGGTTTTGGCAGCTCAAAAGTGTGCAAAAATGTTTTTTTCTAACTTTGGTACTTAATTAGAAGACTTAATAGAATATTGTTATATCTTTGATAGAGATAGTGACACTTTAAAAAGATCATCATCAGTCTAATATGTGTGGATTTTTCTCACTCTGGAGAGGTTGGAAATGTACCGCTAAGACTATACTTTCAGGGATCATTTCTATAGTTGGTTACTAGAGAAGTTTCTCTGATCGTGTAGAGCACCGAAAACCACGAGGAGGAGACGCAGCATCCTCTCCTGAGCGTGAAGCCGGCTCCTGGTGCTGCTTCGCTGCAGCTGCCACTTGCCATTGATGATCGTTCTCCTCTGCTATTGTGCAGGGGTAGAGGGAGAGGATGCAGTCTGAGTGGTTTTCTTTTCGGCTTTGTTGAAAAGCAGTGAATTTAAGCCTAACGTTTTTGCTAATCTTGGCAGGGCGGCTTAGGGTGGGATTTCCATGGAATGTTATTTATTCTTCTTTTTTGTGGGGGGCATTACTGGTCTCCGGCGGTGGGAGTAGGAGACCCAGCCCCACTGCTGGAATTGGACATCCGTCCCAGTGGGCCGCAGTCCCGTGCACAACCACTATGCAACTGGGGCTCAGGCCTGAATGTTATTTTTCATCCTGGAAGAAAAGGTAGGGTTTTTATTTTCACACAAGTGCGGCCTTTTCTTAAGAGTTTCTTTCTGTTAAACTCCAGTAGCACTTTCGTGCCACTGACCATCTTGGAGTTTAAAAAAGACACTTGAACTGGTCCAGGAGACCCCTTGGAAGCCTACATTTCGTGTGAACCTTATTTTGTTTCTGGGTCATATTGGCAGGCAGGCTGGTTCTAGTTAGGATTCTTCGAGTATAATTGTCTTCATCAAAGTTGATCTTGCTTATGACATCTCAGATTATTAGCTTCTGTACTTCAGTTGTGTCTCTTCATTCTTCCAGATTGATGGGTGACCCTTACTTGGCTCATCTTTGAGGTTTCCCTAGCTTTCTTTAAAGGCCCTGATCTAAGTAAGAACTTGTTTTATACGGGCCAATGCACTCAAAGATGTGTGGCTGTCATTGCTTCTGTGATAGCCCCTGTGGAACAAAAGGGCAGCCCCTCCTTTTGAAGGCACCCTAATGAGTGTGAGACAGGGGTGTTACAGAAGACCATTGTTACAGCCCCGAGCCGATCACAGATATGTTTGAGCACACTACTTGACACACACCCAGGCATATAGGAACTGGAGCCCTGGTAGCAAGGCCTTTTGACCGCCCACCTGTGTGGGCTTACCTGATTGATAGTTGCAAGCAAAATACTATCTACTCGGGTTGAGCCCTGGTGGCATAGTGGTTGTGC